>BLKR01011590.1:2500-30218 GCA_011170035.1 Teleogryllus occipitalis
TAACATTTACAAAATGTGTATACATTAATGGTTCAATTATTTTAGTGTGTATCATTTTTGACCAGGCAAGTTATTTTAAAATTCTCATTAGGTAATATAACTTGTATTATAATTCTGTTATAGTTTCAATGTGTACTATTTAGTAGTGCTCTCAGAATGATTACAAATGAGTATGAGTAATATAAAAAATTCACATTCTCACTAGAAAAATGTCATTAACTTCAAAATGCTGTTTTTTCAGGACATTGTTTTACAACTAGAGTTCTGAATCAAGTTCATGGAGTGTGACTATTTGTAATTTTCTTTTGAAAGATTATTAATTTTTACTTCGGTTTCCAAGGAAAAAAGGTTTCAAGTTTTTCATAATTTAGGGTTCTCCACAGTGTGCTGTTTGTGGCAAATAGTACGGATAACACTGCATTCTCAAACATGCAATGATTTTGGCTATTATTCATCTTCAAAATTGCCAGAGAAAAATATCTCAGATTGTGTTAATGATTCTTGGGCAAAGAAATGTCATTACTGTTGTAATAGTGTTGACCTTGATAATTTTCTGAAACCTTTCCCTTGTCAAGTGAATAAAATACTTTCCTCTTGAAAGAAAACAATTAAATATTACTAGACATGATTCTCGTGCCCTTTAAAATGCTAAAACCTGCATACATATGCCAAATAAAATTTGACAAAATATGCACAATCAAATTTTAGCTTGGTATTTTTTTTCATTGTCTTTTGAAACAGGAACACTAAACAATTTTTCAAAATTTTACTCAGTCAAATTCATCCTTTTGTGAGAAATGAATCTTTTTGAACATTCTACTACATCACCAGATGTAATTGGAGCATATTTGTAAGATGAAATCTGAGCCAATATGAGGTCAAATTCTGCATTTTCTGCTCTTGAATCTCAAATTTTTTTTTCTTTAAATTTCATAGAAGTTTTAAATTGAATTTGAATTTACTGGTTTTTATAATTTTTCCTCGGCAGTCACACTTGCATGTCCAAACACAAATTTCAAAGACATTGTAATATCTTCAACAATATTTAATGACTTCAATAGAGGTAATCCTGCTGTTTTCAATTTCTGAATTGGTATAGGCAATTTTACAAAATTTAATTAAATATGCATTTTTATTTTATTTTTTTATATACATAGTTTTATAACATATTTTATTTTATTTTATTTTTTTTTTGCATGCAAGCAGACTAAGAGTCTGCACCTAATTATTTTCCCTTCCCTTGTAGCACTGTCAGTTACCAGTGATACTGAGTAGTGATCTATGTGTGTGTGAAATTAATCAATAGTATTCGAAGAATATAATCCTAAATTTTGAAGCAATCCAGAAAAGTATGCATTTAACAAAATAACTTGCCAAATTTAAAAGTCACTTCAGAACTGGTTATTAATTTGCTAAGAAAACTTATTATTTGACTCATCCAATAAAATGAAGGCCAAGCATTTCATCCCACGCTAAAGTGATGAGTCTTCTCCCACCTTACACAATACTAAAATTATGATTTATCCCGACCTCTCACTATATTTATTCGCTGTTATTGAGTGCACATTCTTCTCTACAATTTTTTATTGTTGCATTCAGGTGATAATAACAATAGTTATGACACTAACTTGTTGGGAGTGTAGGATTGGTAAATGCAGGCCAATGAGCTTATTCATTGTCAAATGGGCAAAGAGGTTTGTAAGCAATGAGATTGATTCAAATTGCAGACCCAGCAGGTAAATCAATGCTGGGCAATACATTTTAATTCCAGTTTTTAAATTAATTTAACTAATTTAATTTGATTTTATAGTATGTTTGTACATTTAGATTACAGAAATTGAAATAACAGAAGTAAAAAATATAAATATGATTTATGTTGGTGTTTTCTTCCATATACTTTTTTGATTTTAACAGTATGTAAACTATTTATGAATTCATTGTAATTGTAAACTAAGTGTTAATTTTATGTAGATGAATTTTGTGCTAGTGAATGCATGAACCATAAGTATAATGAAGGGACTAATAGAATTGAACTTTTAGTAACCAAAATTAATATAAACATAAAACAAGAATATTAAATTTGTAAAATGAAAGGTTAAAAGAAATAAACAACAAATACATTCGAAAATAATTTTCAGCTACATATTTAGCCGTAATTTAAATAAATCTTGGCGTTTTTATAAAATAAATGTGAATTAAATTTGTTTTTTGGGGATCAGTAATAAAAGTTGCTATTTAAATGTACTTGTGAAACAGTACAGTGAAACAGTTTTGAAACAGTTATAAAACGTTTTTAAAATAATTTTGAAACAGTTATAAAATATTTTTGAAATAATTACTAATGACTGTAAACATGTTCTTAGTCTCCTTGTGTATTTAATCCACCTGATCACATAAATGATTAAGTGGTACATCAATGTTTCATTATCATTTGTTAGCTATTAAGTTTATGTCAATATATTTCATTCTATTGTGAGTTATGTTATATTTTACACATTTTACTTTACTAAATAAATATTTTAATGTTAAATTCTAATATTTTATTTTAGGTACAGGCTGTTTCAGAATATTCATTATATATATATATATATATATATATATATATATATATATATATATATATATATAACACATTTATAAAACATATATAACATAACAATAACATAATAATAAACATATATAACATACATAACACATATATAAAACATTTTCATTCAACAACAATGCAGGCATATTGATGTATGTATATCTACCGTAATAACAGTCAGACTGCTGAATTTAAAGGCTTTTGAGGCTTGTTGTGAAATTTAATTATCACTAAATGCATAAATTTTATGCAATTATTTCCGTTTTTACGGTGTCTGGTTGTGTAGGTAAATATACAGATCTGTTGTTGGATCAAAAATAATGAATATTCTATTAATAGCAAGTACTACGTATAACCCATCCTATACCCGTCAACGATCAGTAATTGTAACACCAATAAGAAATGCTTCAATATGGCAACACGTACGGCTGGCCCTTCAACCAGTATAGCTGTGCAAGCCGACACGGAAGGCCGGCTCCTTCTATCTGTTTGGCCCGGATGCGTCATGACGGTAGGCTGGATCCTCCAACCTGTATTGCTCGCTTATGCCGCGCAGATAGCCAACTCTTCCAACAAGGTTGCTTGGGCTCGGCAGCTTCTACCCGTGCACTCTGACAAGGTGAATTCAGAGGAGTGCAACAAGGGACTCTTTACAATGCAACTTTTCGTTCCAACTATCTCCGTCACGAAACAGCAACAGTGAACCTGGTTGGGCCTATATTATCATGCGTTCCCTTGATGCAGTATAATGGATCAGGTATACTGCAACTGTTCTTTTTCTCCGTGCATGCTGTCCCTGAAAAAGCCATTCTTTTCTTTCCCATTCTTGTCTAATATAGCTAGTTATCAAGTGCTCCATTAGCTTACATACAACTGTCGTGAGACTTAACGGGCAGGTAAACCTCGGAAAACTACCGATCCGTGCAGCCGGCCGCTAGAATTTTCCTCCAGACAGCGTCTGAATTCGTCATAGCGAGAAGCTAGTGTCGAAAATCCTGCCACGAAAATCCTGTCAAGACTCGAACCTAGGACCTCTCGGTCAGAGGCACTGCAGTGACATCAGTTGATGCCCTGAGCCACGTTTGCCGGCCCGGCGCCTGCGGGGTGTGTGGAGACAAAAGAGTGGGAGGTCAATTAACACACATACTATACTCTCTGCGCTAAATTAAATAGTTTACCTAAATGTTACGAATACTGCAATAACATTTGTATGGTATACTTCAAAACACCAGTTCTTCACGACCAATGGTATCAAAAACATTACTGTTTCATATCTCAACCAGTGAATACATATCATTAATGGCCGGCGGTCACTCCCTTGGCGCCTTGCTGTTGCATGGCGTCAGCTAAATATCGAAAACGCGGCTACTCCATATCGCAACACGTGAGTAACAAAAATTGAAATTGGCTGGCGACCTCTTCCTTGGAGTTCTGTTATCCCATGACTCTGTTGCCAAATGCTGTGGAACCGTGAGGGTCGGAATTCAGTCGGTCCGCGCGTAATGCGAAATAACAATCATTTATTTGCATTTTCAGCCAAAATAATTGTTTTATTGATTTTCGATTTTTTCTGTGCTTCTGTATACCTAACAAAACCGTAGAATTGTTTCATACGACCGGAAGTTTCGTTGTTTTTTTCAGTTCTTGCAAATTAGTAATGTAGCTGTCAGACACAAATGTCTTAACCAGTATTTTTACTTATCCTCACTTTCCTGTCGTAAAATCCTTAATTGAGATCCATTTAAGTTGTAATTTCACAATGTGTTAGTTGTTGAGATTATTATTGATGATACAAAGATGTTAAGATTGGTGGAAGTGGTGAGGATATACACGTGATTTTGTACCAGAAATCGTGATGTCTGACTCTACGAATGCACGGACTGTGTGGTTCGCAATGGATGGTCTGTATGGATCACGCGTAACTGTCAGAATAGAATCTTGAGAGATAAAACAAGAGTTTTATCAAGTTAAGAGTAAGAACTAATTTTGCTGTTCCGGAGATATTTCATATATTAATAGATAGGAGTACTTTACATGACACTTCTGTGACAAACATTTGCTGAAAAATAGCTCCGAATGGAAGGAATTTAAATGCTTTATGCGAATAGAGGAAAGTGAATTTATGAATATGGAAAATTTACGATTTCAATTAAAACACCTGAAATTTTGAAAACTGGAAATTTCGAATATTTTTTGAATATGTCACACACCTACAATATTAAATCCACAGAATTCTGAATCAAATTTATCACTAAATTTTGGATCTATAAATAATTTCATGCACTTTTTTAAAAGTGTGTGTAGCTGAAATAAGGGGTGGAAATGTTCAGGCACGCCGCGTATTGCATATGAGGAGGGTTACAGATGTAGTGCAACCAACTTGATGTTCTGTGAAATAATTATCCATTTATGCTGTGTTTAAACAGTCCAATAGTAAGAGGTGCTTTTTAAGGAGGTGCGGGAAGTTGTCTCATGTGAGTGGATCTTGAGGGGGTTCGCCCCATTAGCGCGGTGCATCGCAGGAGGCAGCGATGCCCATCCCCTTCATTAGTGGACCGGTAGCTGACAAAAGTAACATTTTCATTGCTTTACTAGTCCCCAATGTACTCTCCATCGCTTCTTTAATCATGAAGATAGATTTTACATCGTTGGATCTTAAAAGTCAATAATCATTACGCAAGGAATATTGGCTAGCTCTGGTTTATAGGGCTGTACCCAAGTAGCTATTGTATTATGGTGACTACTTTAGATTCCCGCGTCAGCCCAACTGAAGGTTCTAGAGTTCCAATCCCGATAGGGCAGTAGTACCCTCATAAATGGAACCCAAATATCACTTATTAGGTAGTACCCTAATAAATGGGTCACGGACTGCGTACAACCTTTCCTTCCTCTTCATCGTCCTATCCTCTACCCTAACTGACAATGATATGCATTTCAGTACCATTTATGACGGGATACTAGACGGAAACTTGACACGGCTGGGATGGTATCCTGCCGAGGGTTACACTTGGAGGGGGAATTCCGCGAATGCCGACGATTAGGGCAGCGCCAAATCTCAGTATCCAGTGGATGTAGAACACCGCCGAGTTCACACATCCATTACTCTAACATGACTATTGATTATAGAAGTTGAAACATGAGTGCATGAAGCCAGAGCCGTGGAGCAGCGCTGCCGTCCCTACCTGTGCGGCGGCGAAGGTGAGCAGCGAGGCGGCGAGGCCGGCCCAGGTGGCGGGCGAGAAGACGACGCCGACGCTGTCCAGGAAGGAGAGCGGGTCGGCACCGCGCACCACGCCGCAGAAGTCGTCCTTCTGCACCGGGGAGAGGTAGTGCAGCGCGTCGCCGTACTCCGCCACGGGCAGCGCGATCGACGCCAGGAACAGCGCGCGGCCCGCCGCCAGGTCCGCCATGTGGCCCGAGTAGGAGCCGTTGCGCTGGCGGTTGCCCATGCTCTTGGCGAAGTAGGGCCAGCAGGGGGCGCGCCGCAGGGCCGCCAACCGCTGCACCAGCAGGCGCGCCAGGTACTGGCTGGGGTAGCTACGGACGAATATTTCGTATTATGTGTGTTACTTCTCGGGAGGGTCTCCTCAGCTACAATGTGAGATCCGGCGCCGGCCTACACGTATGCTTCGGGTTATCCTCCAGGTATCTCCGTCATCGGTGGACCAACCCACCTGACATAAGCTCTAAGCCTGCGACGGTCATATGTGTGGTAGTGTAGGACATGTTACTGTGTGTTTCTATGTTTGCCAAACATCCTGATGCTCCCAACGGTTTCGCTCGTAAAGTTCGAACTCAACGGCAGGAATACAGTGTCCATTATTGTCATAATGCATCCTGGCCCCCAGCTCAAACAAATTTTCCATCGCTTTCGCTCCAATATAGATACGGCTTAAGTTGACTCAATTCTCTTGCGTAACTACTACTTAACTTTTTTTTAAATTAAATGCTCTGACAACTAATCTTCACTGGTAAGATAAATTTGTATATATTAATCTTCGATATTGAATTTCAAAGACTCATTTTTACTTTCTCCTAGTAGAGACAATAGAGACAAATTTTCGGCAGAAATACTCTTATTACAGGGCCCTGGTAAGGAAAAAGTAATTACAACCAGTTGCTAAAGTTAGAAAATAATCCTCTCTGATGTAGCCGGAATCCATGTTTTGAAGATCCTTGATACCGGAAAATTGAATGACGAAGATAGCGAAGAAGGGAGATTTTTTTCTTAATGAAGTCTGTTCCTTAAAGATAGATTATGAAATATGGTCATGTACAATGTTGTACAAATATCATGTACAAATTTGAGTACTTTTTGCTAAGTTACTTACGTAATTGTACGTAAAAATATGGGCGAGAAAGTAGGTTTTAGCACCATTAGTTTTACAGTATGCAAAGCATCACCTTCAAAGCCTCATCACAGAAATTTCTCACGTAGGCTCTAAAATCACTCATGTAGTACTAGCAGCATTCATAAATAAGAAATGAAACTCAGTATTAGTAACGTAAGAAACTGAAACAACTGTTGCACCAACGGCGATTGAGTTCCGTGTATGAATGGGCCACTGAGTTACAGTGTATAAATTTCAATTTGCAACCTGTTTGACAACGAGGGCACCTTATTTAGGAAATAAATTGCAAAAGAAGTAAATTTAAGCCAGACATAATTTTCAAACCAAAATTGTTTAGAGCTGGACTGCGAATTGACGTCTTGTCAAATTCTGTTTCGTTACGCTTCGAATCAGTTGCTATGCAAGATCGCTCAAAAACCTACCTCTCCACTGCCTTGATAAATAACTTATTATTTTTTGCATCTATCTCTGAAGTAAAGTTTTACTGACTTGCATTATACTCGTAAACCCTCACAAAGGACATTTCTCTATATGAAGAGGCTCAAAAATCCATAACTTTAGTAATAGAAAAGCGTTAATTTTTTTAATCAGCGCAGTATATGCATTGCATTGTTTGGTATTTGTCTACAAACTTTTACTGTTTCTCAAAAAGCGACTCGCCTCCGTGACGGAACGAAATGAAAGCATAGAATTCTTGGCTCACCGTGTTTCATCTTGATTAAGGCAGCGAAACTAACGTTCTGGAACCAATATTGCCATCTTTTTAAGTGGTGAGGTCTTCTGGTGCCACAGTATCAATGTACAGGATGCTTCAATAGTAGTAGAATCAAAGAAATTTCCCCCATGTTGGATCAACTTTGTTAACTTTTCTTTCTCCTCCAAAATTCCTGTTTCAGACATACAAGAACTTGCTCTCGGCGTGGGCGTTGAAATTCATGACTAAAAATGTAATCTAAAGTGAAGATATAAATGTAATTTACATTGTTCCAAAAAAGTATTTTGGAAGGGAAGAAACATTACGATTCATTGCAAGTTGAAGGCGAATTTATAAAAGAATGCGCCCTTCAACACGGCCCGTTTTTTTCAGAACTGGTGTATGCATAAACGTGACAACTGTACTAAAATATACTAAAAAAGTAGTAATTACATAAACATAAACTGTGTAACGTGCTCCCCATACTCTTGAATTATTAATTCTTTAAATCGTCTTCGTATGTACCCATGTCTTCGACAATAGCATTGATTAGTACATAGTACTTACCAATTGTTGCTTGTTGACAACAATCATCGGTTAGCAATATGCAAATATACAAATGACAGTAGTACTGCGTAGAAAAGTTATAAAAGGGCAGAACATTGCAAGAGCTTTTATTTATACTCAAGTGCCTAATGTGAAAATATTTCTGATATGATTATGGTCTCACGGCGGGAATTACCAGACTTTGATCACGGAATTTTGATTGACGCATGGGACATTCCATTTGAGAAATCGTTAGGGAATTTAATATTATCAGATTTTCAGTGGCAAGTGTAAGCCAAAAATACCACATTTCAGACATGATCCCTCACCACGGACAACTCAGTGACCGACGGCGTTCACTTAATGACGGAGAGCAGAGGTGTTCGCGTAGTTACCAGGGCTAACAAACAAGCAACACTGCATGAAATAACTGCAGAAATATATATGAGACGTACGATGAACGTACCTGTCAGAACAGTGCAGGGAAATTTGACTTTAATGGGCTATGGCAGCAGAATACCGACTCGAGAGCTTTTGCTAACTGCACGACAACGCCTGCAGCGCCTCTCCTGAGCTCGTGACCTTTACAATTGGAACCCAGACGACTGTAAAACCGTGACTTGATCAGACGAGTTCCGATTTCAGTTTGTAAGAGCTGATGGTAGGGTCCGAGTGCGTCACATCACGGAGCCATGGATCCAAGTTTTCAACACAATGACACAGTGCCAAGTTGGCACTGGGCAAGCTGGTGGTGGCTCCATTATGGTGTGGGCTGTTTTTACATTGATTTCACTGGATCCTTTGATCCAACAGAAACAATCATTGTCTGGGAATATTTAGATTGAGTAAAGTGGAGACCATTTGTAGCCATTCAGGGACAGCCAGTCATGGAAAATTTCCAAACAACATGGAATGTTTATGGGACAATGCGCCGTGTCACTAGGCCGCAATCGTTCGTCATTCGTTTGAAGAACATTTGGAGCAATTCGACCGAATGATCTAGCCACCCAGATCACTCGTCATAAATCCCATCGAAGAATTACGGGACGTAATAGAGGTCAGTTCAAACACAAAATCCTGCCTCGGCAATACTTTAGCAACTGTTGACGGCTATGAGGGCAGCGATGGATCAATATTTGTGCAGGGGACTTTCAACGGCTTGATGAGTCCATACCACGTCAAGTTGTTGCATTTCAAAAGAAGGCCTGACACAATATTAAGAGGTATCCCATGACTTTTGTTACCTAGTGTATATGTATTAGATTTTGTTGAGTAACTCACTCGGGGTAAAATTCCTTTGAGTGGTTTCCTCTTAGCTCTGGAGCACACGTGAGCATGATGACTCCACGACTCTCAAGCTCAGGGGGCTGGAGGGGGAGAGGTATGGACGTGAAGTGGCCGGACGCTGCGTTCCAGGCGAATGCGGTGGCTCGTTCCACGCCTGCTTCCGCGAGCAGTGTGCCGAGCGCCGCTACGTGCGCCGCCGCCGGCGCGCCCTCCATCGCCAGCGCCACGTGCGCGTGCGCATTCCACAGCGCGGAGCGGCGCAGCGACGGCCACAGCGCCCGCACCTGACGGACGCCAGCCGCCTCAGCTCACTTAACATTCTTGAAGCTCTTAAACAATATTTTGCATGACATGGATTTATCTTATGGAATCTTAGTATATACTATTTTTGTAGAGTGTTAACAATATTTAGTTAAAAAGTTATTCGTGACAGTCTTAAATAATCTTTTATATTGTTTTTTGACGTTGATTTATTGAGCAAATCTTAGTATAAAGGCTTACATTAGTGCGTTTACAATATTTAGTTAGCAGATCATCAATGTTTGTCTTGAACAATACTTTGGTTAACGTGGATTGATTAGACGAATAATAAAATGCAAAATTCAAGGAGGGTGCAGCTGATTCCCGACTAATGTGTTTAAAGGACATAAAATTAAATCCTTTTATGAGTTGTGATCTTTATTTATCAGATATTATGTTCTTTTCTACTCCCCTTCGTGGATGATTGCGTACAACTGGGCCGCTCAGCCACGTGCTCCGAGGAGAAGCCGCCGCTTGCTCCCTGCTCTTTCTAGCAGCACCACCGGCAGACGGAGCAGATTACGTCATGCTGTATGTATCGGCGGCAAGCCTCACAGTGGGTCGCGTTTTTTTTTTTTTTTTTTTTTTTTTTTTTTTTTCCTTTGCTTGGACTGAAAACGTCCCACTGCTCTGGGAAAGGATATCACGACAGAAATCAGTAAAATATTTTGTAACATTTACTAGTTATAAACCTAGTTTTGTGATTTAAAAATAAAAAAAGCAATTTCCAATGCACCACGGAAAGAAAAGTTTCTTTTTGCGAATTGCTCCTGATATGTCAAATTTTTAGTTGCAAAAGACTGCCCAATTACATTAAGAAATTCAATTGCAGTGACATTACACAGAATATCATGCTGCTGATTATAAAAACTATTCTAAAAATTACCGAAAAAGTTACTAACTAAACTAATAACTGAAATACTGACATTAAAGGAAATTAAAAATAAAAATGTAGCTAATTCCGAAATCAATTATTTTTCTCAATGCATTTTACATTCTTACCTGTAATGATATTTTACAAATGTTCAAAGGTGAAACCGCTCACAATTGTATGTTCATCAAAACAGTCGAGCTATGACATTTCGGAAAACGTTTTTGAGGGACGTTTTATAAAATTCTAATAATTTTTTTTTAATATTTACCATAATTCTGTGTCACATTGCAAATCAGTCATTTCTAATGGAAAATCACAAGGAACAAAGCTATAATCAAGAGAAAAATGTGAGCAAATACATTAAATTTGAATTGCAAATCAAACAAACCCTTTAATCGGGTTTCAAATTCCAAACACAATGTTCCGAAGATATCTACATACACTCCAAAATTCGATGTTTCGTGAATGTGTGACACTGAAGCTAATTTAGAGAATAATGAGAGAATCTCCTTTCCGAAGAAACAGTTTTAAAATAAATAAAGTTAACATCTTTTATATTGTGTTATTTTACTCTTAAAACAGCACAGGAACATCAAAATATATCTAAAACTTACTTCTTGAGAAGCATTGTTTATCATAGCACTGCAAAGTTCCCATCGTTCTTCTTCAGAGTATTTGTCTTATTCAGCAGCATGATTAACCGTATAAGGTCGTTGGAAATTAAACTTCATATGATTGAGCCCCTTTTTGCAAACTAATCATTAGTCATATCTGCCGCAATCTACGAAAAGATACTTTCCTTCCCATGCCACATTGAAAATTGTCGGTGTGAACGTTTCGGTTTGCAAAGTGTCGACTTCCATGTTTCCACGACTGGAGTTATCGTATAACATTGTTAGAAGTTATAGCAAGCCGCGCAACGTTCGGGCTCCAGTGTCGCGCTCCCGGTAACCAAGACGGCTCCGCGCTCCAGAATCGCTCTGCGTGAGCAGCCATGGTCTACAACGGGCATCTCGTAGCAAAGTAGCGGCTTAGGTTGCTCAAGGAATCAGTTAATGTAGTACGCCTGACCGGAAAGTCCTAAGGTTTGACTCCCGTCAGTGGCAGGATT
The DNA here is from genome assembly GCA_011170035.1 of Teleogryllus occipitalis. Taxonomy (NCBI): domain Eukaryota; kingdom Metazoa; phylum Arthropoda; class Insecta; order Orthoptera; family Gryllidae; genus Teleogryllus; species Teleogryllus occipitalis. The sequence goes on from BLKR01011590.1 coordinate 14,252, forward strand.
TTCCAGACTAAGCAGATAGCTAAGACTATTTCAGCCAAACTGGAGAAGAATTTTAGTGGTTGGTTGCTCAGAACGGTAATTTTCCGTGGTTCTTCTCATCAACGCCTGGCGATTGCCAGAGCAATACCCTAAGAGACCGCGCGCGATCTTCCTTTCCTCTTCTTTGTCCTATCCTCGCCCCTTACTCCCATTTATACTCACATGCCCTACACTAACAGATGTCGGAAGACCAGTTGGGAGCTTAGAGCTTGTCCCGGCTGAGGCGATACTCTGCTGGTGGGAGATATCTGGACGGGGAAAATCCTTGCAAGCCGACGTGACCATCCAGCGGGATAAGATCATCCCCAGCTCCCGCGATAGAAAGTGCACTACACTTACAGAACAAGGTGGTTGAAGGAAACAGCGCTAGGCGACGTGTAGGTCACCGCCGGATCTCTCCATCCAGCAGGAGAAGATCATCTCCACCTCCCACGACAAAAACATACACTTAACTTATGGAACTAATGACTTTAGAAGTTGACGCGTCCAGAAACACCAATCAATCAATCGTAGCAAAGTACATTATCGAAAAGTGTCCTAGTGAGAATGGTGTCGCTGCAAAACTCAGTCATCGTGTCCTTTCTTTAGTGAATGAGTGAGTATTAATTTTTGGTATGTCAACTTCTGAAGATATTCCATAAGTGAAATTCATGTTAAATGTTGGGAAGTTGTTATTTTCAATCCAGCGAAGCACCGACCCCGCTGAGGGCGACAAGTTCTAAGCTCCTGATTTGTCTCCTGCCAAGTGTGAAAGTGTAGGAGACTGCATGAAAATGTGTGTGTGTGTGTGTGTGTGTGTTAGAGAGAGAGAGACAGAGAGAGAGAGAGAGAGAGAGAGAGAGAAGGATGGAGATAGGAAGAGGAAGGAAAGATCGCACGCAAACTATGGCCCGTTTGTAATAGTATCGCTCCCACATTCGCCTGCATTTTTCGGACAACTGCTGATCAGAGCAGCCGGCTTCTATTTAAACATTATGGTTTTTAATTTGACGAATAGAATAGTCCTTTAAAATGCACAACTGTAGAATCTGAACTTTACCACTTTGTCGTCACGAACTCTGTGGCATTATTTGCCAATATGCATAGCAACCAACGATACTGTTTGACATACAAAGAATAATTATCCATTTGTTTGCAAAATGGATTGAGTGGAATAATTGGCTTGTGTGAAAACTCGCTGTTGTTTGACCAAAAAATATAATGAATTAAAACTCCTTAAATTTTATATGGAGAGGATTTTAATCTGAAACCACAAAAGGTCACAGTTTAATTTGTTCCAACGTAATTTTCATTATTTATTCAGTAACAAAATTAATCTTTAAGTTATTACATTACGTTCTTCAGCCACAATGTAAGCGTATTGAATGAACACATGGAAAACAATTTCATTGAAAACATACTTTTTTACTGCATCAATGTTAGATGACTGGTGTCTGTCGAAGGCCTCCGTGGCTGCGCGAGTCTCTTGGGTGTAAGGTTGATACTGCATCAAAGGCTCTGATGGTGACGTTCCCGTCTTCTTTTGCTGGACTTCCTCACACTTTTGCCGGGCAGCCCTTCACGCACATCCGCAACGTGACATGAATATTTGTACTCGTTCCATTTTATCAATAAAAATATATGTTAAGATACTGATCTGATGTTCAAATCGTACTGCTTGGAGTAAGGACAGACCATTAGAGATCACAGCAGGCGACCACTAGAATTATTCTCCAGACAGCGCCGATTCACTTGTAGGTGTGTGGCTAGTGTCGAAAATTCCCCCCTCGTCCGGTCTCAAACTCCTAGGCCCTGCCGGTCAGAGCCGGTGCAGTGGCATCGGTTGCCGCCAAAGGCGGACAGTACCTGCTCGAGGGGCCGCTCCCCCAGCAGCAGCAGCACGGCGTCCGGGGCGGGCGAGCGCGTGTTCGAGTGGAGGCCGGCCGCCCCGCGGGCGACGAGGAGCGCGCGGCGGGGCGGCAGGTGGGCGAGCGCGTCGCCCAGCGCGCCGCCCCCGCCCGCCGTCGCCGCCACCGCCGCCGCGACGCCGCCGCCGCCGCCGCCGCCCGCCCACGCCGCCGCCGCCAGCCGCCGGGCCAGCGCGCGCGCTTGGAGCGGCATGGGCGTGGCCGGGGGGCGCAGCGGTTGCCCCAAGGCCAAGGCGCAGCACAGGGCGGCGCACAGCGCAGCTGGAGACCACATCGGCGCCTCGCCCAAGTAGAGGTGGACCTTCTAGCAGTATTTCTAACTTATGCAATTTACCAAAATTCGGGGAGTTCAACAGACATGCCCCATTTTTAAGAGTACTTTACTCTCTCCGTGCAAACAAGTTAAGAAAATTTTTTTTTTGAGAATATGTATTCATAAACGTCAAGCAAAAATTACGAAAAAACTAAACGTTTTATGAAAAATTGAAAAACTCATTTTCACTTTTTCGCACTTACTAACATAAGAAGTGAAAGAATTGTAATTGTATGCTGGAAAACGGCGAATTTTCGACACAGAAACTCTTTTTTTTTATTGCCGGACCCGAATCCTCTAACATGTAGTGTACCCAGAATCTATGTTTTGTGCGTTCTTCAAACCAACGCAAAACGTCTGTCTGTCCGTCGGTCTGACTGCACAACCCTAGCGCGTAAACCGTTCAGCCGATTTTCTCCAAAATTGATATTCCTCAATCGTTCTGGTTGATGTTACGGCCACAGGAATGAATGAAATTAAAATTTTAATTTCAGGGGTACTTTACATAAAGCCCCTCTGACCTTTTCAAAATTTTCAAAAAAATTGCTCCAAATTTTTTGATTAAATTTTGTTCTTAAATAGTTGGAAAGACGTGTAAGAGAATGGTACAGGTCTCATTTTCATAAAAATCCCAGATTTTTCGAAAATTGCAATAAGAAACAACAAATCTCTTTCAAAAAGTTCACGTATAATTTTTTGAAGCAAAAAAATAGTAGATTTTGCGTAATTTACGCTTGAAATTTACGATTTTTTCCCTCTTAAACGACTTCAAACTTTTTCTTTAAACTTTCTCCACTTATGTATTAAGGGGGTAACAAATATGGTGATTCTCCTATTTTCGGGTACTGCTCGTTTTTTTTTTCAAAAAAAATTTCAAACCTAAAAAGAAAATTTGTAATATAATATTTAGTTCAATTATCCATCTCGTTGACTTCATTGCAGATATATGTTTTTTTACTTTCTCGTATACGTAGTATCTCGTACTATCTCGTTACTATCTCGTACTTTCTCGTATACGTATATTATACGTAGTATACAGGAAGTTATGTAATGCTACGGGGAATTTTCGACAGATAAACATTTATTGCCGGGCCCTGAAAACAACAAAGTGGATAAATCCAGTTGCTAAATTGAGAGAAAAAAATCCTCAAACACGTGGTGTAGCCAGAACCCCTGTTGTGTGGGTCTTTGATGCCGAAAAACCAATTGAAAGCAAACGACCGTCCGTCCGTCCGTCCGTCTGTGAACACTAATAGCGCCTAAACCATTCGTACGATCTTTTCCAAATTCAGGAATTCCCTGTCGATCTGGCTCTTGTTGAAGCTTTGAGATTTTGAAAATCATTCTTTAATATTTGGGGGCACTTTACATCAAGCCCCACGGACATTTTGAAAATGTTCTCAATAATGGATTCAAATTTTTTCTTTAAATTTCTTGTAAATATAGAGTATAATACACTTATAAAGGTCCCATTTTCAGGGTTAACTCTGAATTTTCGAAAATTACAAAAGTTTGAATTTTTCCGGCGTCTTCCTATAACTATAAGATTGAAGACAGAGATTTTTCCTTCATATGGAATTTGTTGTCCATAAATAGGTCTTTCATTAAGATCATGTAGATGTTTTTGAAAATCGTAGTAGTTTTCGGGCAATATATGCAATTTTAAAAAATTACAAAAACAAAATTATCTCAAAAACGGCTCCAATTTTTTTTCTTTGAAATTGTTGGTAGAGTTAGTGCCAAACAAATCCTATACGGTAACATAAACGCCATAGAAATTTATATGTAATTTTTTACTTGTCTTTCACGGCGGTAATATTTACATTATTATATTTATTAGTACGTGTGCTTTAAATAATATCAAATAAAGTTTCTCGAAAACTTTATTGTTTTCTGTAAAAATGAGCTCAAAATTCCCCATTTTCAGAAATGCTCAATCGCTATTTTCTCAAAAATGGCTCCAAATTTGTTCTTCAAATTGGTTCAGTGTTGTAGAGCTAATTACACTGTTTAATGTGACGTTAAGTTCATTGTGGTGTATTCATTTGTTTTTTTAATTACACAAATATACTTTTTTTTCGAAATATCTCTCACACCGTTAATATGCAGATTTCCATCGATTTGTATACATTATTGCATTTGTTTACATTATTGCATTTCAAATGTCATTAAATGAAGTTATTCAAAAACTCAATAAATTTCTTCGGAAAAGAGTTTCAAATTTCGCATTTACAGTAATGCTTAATTTTCATAAAAAAGGCTCCAAATTCTTCAATGCAAATTTCTATTTAGGACGAGGTTTTACTCTTCTTTAATATTCTTGAAGTAATATTTGAGTTTACTGTTAGGAAAAGCTAAATGTTGAGAAAATGTCAAAAAAAGTGTTTAGGGCGACCATAGATGGCAGCTGGCCGGGGAATAGAGCAAAACCATCAAGCCAGTCCACTCCAAGAAAATTAGAAAAATTTGGCACGAGAAAGTCTGTGCCATTCTGTAGCAGTTCTGGTTTCTTTCTCAAATGGATAAACAGAGTAGTGATTGTATGTAGTACGTATTATAGAGAAACATATGCAATGCTTTCTGGAGTGTGTAATTCACGTTTACTCAGAATTTGTTTATTTAGAAACGTCCCCGTTTGTCTGTCTTTGTCTGTTCGTATGTCTGTCTCTTCGCCTGTATCTGAAGAACATTAAGACCCTAATCACGTTTGCTTCTCTCGAACCATTGTGGAGTTTTAGAGAACGCGCAAGGATTATGGCATGCAAGAAACGACAATGCCCTTGCGCACGTTCCCTAAAACTGCGGTATCATTTCTTAGAAGCAAGTGTACAAACCGGGTCTATCACCAAAACCATTCATAGCATTTAGCCAAAATGAATTTTCCTCTATTCATTTGGCACGACTCATGGACCTAAGAATTTGAATCAAATCTTAATTTTGGGTACACTTTACACGAAGACCCAGCGTCATATTCCTAATCTTCCATAATACTTGACTGGAGTTGGGCCACTAGCAACCATGAACATATTCAGTGAACAAAATACGCCTATACACTCACACACACAGACACACCCACGCGCGCGCCCACACCCACACACACATTGGTATATATGAATAAATGAACATTTCGTATATCTTTCTTATGTAATGCTATATATAAACGTCCCATATCGATTTCTACATCACACACACACAATATATATATATATATATATATATATATATATATATATATATATATATATATATATATATATATATATATATGACCGCACAGAATAAAGGTATTTTTCAACGGAATTTAGGCTGAAGTGGTGCCAGATATATACCACAATTTTTTGATCATACAACATTACTTCTTTGACTTAAACGCCTTGCCAAATTTGTAGGAATATGCTAATGTTATAGTAAATGCATAGAATTAGAACCTTTTTCACTAACCGTAGTTTCATGAATATTATCCAAAATAATTGTTATTTATATAAAATCATACCTTACAATGTGTACTTTAGGACTCGTGCTTCGAATAAATTAAACATTTAACTGCAGTCTGTGGACAATTGATTGAGCCCTCGCTGTACTCATGACTCACGTTCGAGCCGCGCTTCTTCGTCTGATTTCTTTATCTACAATCGGGCTGCATTGAACATATTCGTGAAAATACCAGACGAGTTTGGAAATTTCTGTATATTGGAGCACTCTAAATGGCTTCTGAATGTCATTGAGCTAGTTTTCCCTCTTTGTTCCATTGCGACCAATAGTGCCCATCTAAGTGCCCGCGTCACCCACACCTCCCGCCACCCGGACCCGCGGCGGTGAAGACAGTCCAACCTCTTTAGTCGTTTCTGAATAGAATAGCCACCCTTGCCATTTTCATCTTTCTTTTGCATTTCATGATCATGAAAATTGCAGTGTTCCAATGACCTTGAACATTTGTGAAAAACGCACACTTTCGAAATCGCTTATTTTGTTGGAACTGAACTCAAGATCTCTGAACATGAAAATTTTCCTCATACTCACGGTTCCTTTATTCCACACTCCAGTTTCGGACACTTTTTGAGTTTGTTTGATTTTGGAACTTATATTCATTATTTTTTCCAATTTATCATTATCTGATTCATGAAAATCCTTGAAAAATAATTTTCCCAGAAGTCACTCAATCACTTGCAGTTGTAAGCCTAAAATGACTGATGGACTTTCGGACGTTTACAACTCGTGATTATAAGAGGCCACTGATGATTCAGTGACTGAAACACAACATTTTTTTCCACGATAGCTAGGTTAATGTATCATATTCATCACAATTAAGTACATAATACATACAGTCTAAAATCAATATCTCGCTTACAGTGAAAGAGATAAATTCAATAGAACTACAAAGGGAATTTTCATTCCAGTTGCAGTCAGGTATACATTATTTCTGTATAATTTATTCTATGCAAATTTCCTTCTGTTTAGTATGGAATTCAATGACAATCAAATTTGAAAACATGACGTGTTATTAGAACGATAATGCTCATTTGCATTGCCAACAATGTGGTGCAATATTTTGTATTAAAAATGGGATTTTTAAAACTTTGAAGCCAATTTTTTCTTCTTTGCCACAAATTGTGGAAATATTAATAATTATGTCTTATTATACACCCGTTAACTCACATATTTAATGCATCTTTATGCACTGGAACGTTTCCAGATATTTTCAAAACAGCTAAAATTAAGCCGCTTTTCAAAAAAAGGCAACAAAAATTAAATTCAAAATTATCGGCCCATTTCTCTTCTATCAGTTTTTTCAAAAATATTAGAGAGACTTTTTTACGTACGAATGGAAACCTTTCTCACTAAACACGACGCGCTTTCAGATTGCCAACATGGATTTAGAAAATCAAAATCAACGGAAACAGCTATATTTTCTTTTCTTAAAGAGGTCGCCTCATCATTGGATCAAAACGAGGCACCTATTGGATTATTTTTAGATCTCTCAAAAGCTTTTGACGTCATTGATCATGACATTTTACTTTCCAAATTACCTTCATATGGAATTCGTGGTATTGCTCTAGATTGTTTATGTTCGTACCTTAAACAACGATCTCAGAGAGTTGAAATACCTTACTGGAATGATGGAACATTACGTACGCACCTTTCCGACTCTTTGCCCATTGCATGTGGAGTTCCTCAAGGATCGATTTTAGGCCCTATTCTGTTCCTACTTTACGTAAACGATATGCCCTCGACGATTCGAAACGGAAGAACGGTTCTCTTTGCGGATGATACAAACATCCTTTGCAATAAAGAAACCGTAAATAGTACAATATCAGATGTTTCAAATTGGTTCCGAAATAACAAATTAATAGTAAACGAAAAGAAAACGGTTTTAATGCAGTTTTCCATTTCAAATAAACAATTCTGTGCTCCATTGAAAATGAACAGTGTACCATTGACTGATGTTAAGGCAACAAAATTCTTAGGTCTCTCAATTCAGTCAAACCTTAAATGGAACGTCCATTTAAATGAATTGAACACAAAATTAAGTTCATTATGCTACGCGTTCAGAATTCTTGCAAATTCAGTCAGCCTTCATACTGCTCGTTGTGTATACTTCGCGAATGTTCATTCCTGCCTGAGATATGGCATAATATTCTGGGGAAATACATCTTATAGCTCCCAGACTTTTAGATTACAAAAACGAATTGTGCGAATAATAACCAAATCCCACCCACGTGATTCATGTAAGCCTCTCTTCATTAATCTAGGAATTCTACCATTACCGTGTCTTTTTATTTACAAATCAGTGGTTTTTGTAAAAAATGACTTGCTCAAGGGCGGGAATATTTTTTCGGAAAATGCCGAAGTCTATTACTATAACACTCGACGTAGAAATCATATTCATCAGGTGACAGTATCAACAGCTCATTACAAAAATTCACATACAATACATGTACATTATTTTACAACACTTTGCCAGATGACATTAAACGATTAAATTCAATAGAAAAGTTTAAATCACAAGTGAAATCGTTTCTGCTGCATATCTGTTTCTATACAATTAGATACTATACTGAGCATCACAAGAAAAGTAACATTAATTTTAACAATGATACATAATGCATTAATTACCATTTGGACTGTATAAATGAGTATAAACAACCTGTAACAACTATTGTAACACAGCTTCCGGGTCAATGACCCCATCTCGATCAGGTTTTTCGTCCAGTTTCCCTGATCCATTGAGCAAATGTTGAGATGGCCCCTTGTTTTGCTTCTGGACATAAATGTAACTTCATTTTCTGTGCACGTCTTCTAGAATTCAGTGGGAAATACAATTATTCAAATTATCGTTTCCATGTTGTCGCGGCAGGAAGTAATAAGAGCCAAAATTTATTGCTTATTTATCTTTGAAAATAGATTTTATTACATGGGAGTTTTTGTTGTTGTTTTTTTCTCCCTTTCAAAATTCAAAATTTATTGCTTGTTTATCCTTGAAAATAGATTTTATTACATGGGAGTTTTTTTTCTCCCTTTCAAAAATTCAAAATTTAAGTAGTATATGACTTAGTGTAGGGATCACAGAATTTTGAAAATGTGCACACAATTCACTTTTCCCCATAGCACGTCATACACAGTTTTTAACTGTTTTTTTACGTAAAATAAATAAAAAAACTTATTTCTTTTTTAGAATTGGATGGGCTAGATGTTGATCAGCAATTTTGTCTTCTTTATGAGCTTTTTTTCTCTTAGCGTTCACAATCAAAGAGAATGATGGTACATTCCTAGAATGCCGAAAAATTTATTTTTAGTCAGGCTTACGCAGGTAATAACCTGTTACGTAAAGCTTTAATTTTTTATTATATAATTTTTGACACAGTTCTCAATAATTTGAGGAAGAGGAAGTGGGAGAAATTGGTCTGGGGATGATAAAATATTGAAATTTACCAAGAAATGTACTACATACTGTTCTATACCTCTGAGATACAATTGTAATAACTATCGCGAATTTACAATTCTTCACAGTAAATGATGTTTGTTTAGAAACTTTACAAAACTCTAGAATTCACCTCTTTCTTCAATTAAACATTCCTTTTCCTAAAACGAATTTCATTTCTTGGTTTTCTGAAAGTAAACAGTAATATTTCGATTATTGTAATGTGAGTAGAGATAGGATAACATCGATGGGGAAAATACTGGCAAATTTACTAATGACGATTCGCAATAACGCAAAGAATTATAATCGTACTTGTGATTATTGACCTACAACCTGAACAACATGTACAGAAAAGAACAAGGGAACTCAGAAAAAATTGTCAGTTGTAAGTGAAGACCTGAGTACATGAACCAGATAATGACGACTTTCTACGAAAATGAGATTGCCACATATACACAAAGCCCCTCCTGCCTTCTATCAGTTCACATTGTCATTTTTGACAATATGTTCTTAATCCCTCAGGAAATGTAGTTGAAATTGTACATTCTACTCTCTGCGTGCAAGAACCAGATAATAGTCGGAGTTAACCCCTTCTTGCACTCAGACCTGAGTTGCTCCTGACTGTTTTGTACTAAATGAAGGGATCGCAAACTTCAACAAGAACAACAATTTTTTCAGCAAAATCCAAAAATCAAAATCCAAAATACAAAGCCAGGTCTCGTCTTCCAGTAGATGTAAACAATCCAAGTCGACGTAAGCGGAGTATAATCCAATGGCAGTTATCCAAGTCCAGTTGCGCAGCGTAGTGACGTAATTCTCTCCAATGGTAGGTGTACTCCAGATAGCTGGAACTCGACTCCAAACCTCGACTCACTTTAGCGGCGTCCTGAGTATCAAGCGGAGAGTTGGGCGCTGCTAGGGGAAGGAGAGGACTTCTTGGCTGTCGGGTGACGCCGCGTAGTGGGCTGAGAGGCCGACGTTTTGCTTGACATGTCGCAGTCTTCCTCAGGGCATTGACATCGCGATGTTTTGTTTTTTTGTTTCCCCCCCTCCAGTTACCTTGAAAAGGCGGGAATTTATTCAAGATCATTTTCTCCCGTATTACTGCTTGTGGAGATCTGGGAGGGCTATATCTTAAAAAGACTAATTAAATCTAAACTTAATTCTAACTTAAAACTAACACATCAAGCCTCTTTGGGCGATAAGTTTTAAAATAATAGGTATTTTTAAATTTGGTAAATGGTGAGTTCTTAACGATTGTTCTTTATTCTTTTATTTTCTTAATAATTAGCATTCACGCTCTCATTCATACTTAATCTACATTTACAAACACATTCAGTCACACATTCATACCACTACACTTCACTTCACTATTTACATTATGAACACTTAATTTTTCGCCACGGCGCCGACTTTACTCAAGCGTCCCAACCGCCTGGCGCCGCGACGTCTGCGGTGCTAGGCGGTTCGGGCCCGGCGGAGCGCGTTTCCACGCCTCCCACGCGGATTCCGGCATCTGGGAGTGGCGACCGCCTCCCACGCACAATCTGCTCCCCCGCGTCGCACAGCTCAGAGAGCTTGTGCGGGGGAAGTGCGCGGAAGGTGAAGGCGACGTGCTTTGGGCCCTTTCTTCTATGGAAGGCCCTGTGCACGCCGCTGTTCGCCGCTGCGCCGGCCTCGCGCCGGATGCGCGGAGCGGACGGCCTCAGCGCTCTTGCGAGCGCCATCTCTGCCCGCTTCTGCAGTTCCGCCGAGAACTGATTTCGCACGCCCAGAACTCTGAACACGTCAGCATTGCGAGGAGTGCAGTCAAGTCGGGGATTTGGAGGGTGTGGGTGCGCCGCGAGGCGCGCCGCTCTGTTCTTTGCGACCCGAATGGGGCAGAGTTAGCTGCTGCAGCCGCGTTAGCTGCTGCGCGGAGATGTGCCCAGCTTTGAATCCAAATTGCTCATCTTTGAGAAGAGATGCTATGCGCGTTGATGTTATGCGGCCGTCTATTAATTTCTAAAGCCTCTTTGAAGCGTCTGGGCCAGTACCTGTATTCCTTATGAAGGAACCGAGTCTTTTCGAAATCGATGGCATGTCCCGAAACCTCCGAGTGGTGTGCTATAGCACTTCACTCTGCTGTTGCTGTTGTTCCTATTGTAATGAGAGATGTGCTCCATAAGGCGTTCCGACACAATGCGCCCGGTCTTACCGATGTATGCCCTGCCACAGCTGCAGGGAACTTCGTAAACACCTAGAGAGGTGGTAACGCGTCTGTGAAGCTTGTCAGGAGCTGTGTAAACCGTTCGGATGTTGATTTTCCGAAGCAGTTTTCCCAACCGGTAGGTGACACCGCGGACGTAAGGAAGGTAGGACCGCTAATTTGGTTCTACCACTCTCCTCCGTCTCCGTAGTAGCCTGTTGATCGTGCTGCCGCCGTCTTCGGAGACACCACGCCCGTCGGGGATACCACGACCTTCGGGGTTGCCGCAACCTTCAGAGTGACCCGTAGCACAGGTCAGCGCTCGTCTGATCGCAGTTCGGGAATAGCCGTTGGCCCTGAACGTATGTGCGAGTTTCCGGAGTTCTTCAGGCAGCGAGCGCTCGTCGCACACCTTGGCACCTCGTGTGGTTAGTGTCTTTAATACACCGAATTTTGTAGATGGATGGTGATGCGACTCTGTGTGGAGGTATCTGTCCGTGTGAGTCGGCTTTCGGTAGACCGAGTGTCCCAAGGTGCCATCTTCGCGCTTGCTGACAAGGATGTCCAAGAAGGGCAGACAGTTGTTAGTTTCGGTCTCCGTGGTGAACTTGATGTTGTCATGAATGTTGCTCAGGTACAGTAGAAATTCCTGTAGTAATTCCGGTCCGTGTGGCCAACAAAAGTGTCGTCCACATAGCGAATCCAGAGAGACGGTTTGTGGGGGGGCGTTTCGAAGAGCCTCGGTCTCAAACGCTTCCATGAATAAATTGGCAGCAATGGGTGACAGCGGTGAACCCAGAGCCTCACCTTCCACCTGTGCGTAGAATCGGTCTTGGTACTGGAAGAAGGTAGACTTCAGGCAAATGGCGGACAGTTCCCCCCATTATGTCGGCTGGTTCCGTTCTTATAGTTTTTGCCGCAACACTTCCACGGCCTCGTTCACCGGAACTTTGGTGAACGGAGACGTAACGTGAAAGCTGACCAGCAAGTCATTCATGTTTAGTCTTTATTGTCTAATAATGTCCACGATGTCCAAAGAGTTCCTCACAGCGGCGTAACGCATGTCTTCGGCGAGTGGCGCAAGATGGGTAACGACATGTCTCGCCAGAGAATGAGTCGGAGAATTGATGATGCTGGCGAACGGGGGGGAAACGGCACGTCGGTCTTGTGCACTTTCGGAAGGCCGTAAAACCTGGGTGTCGACGAGTTGTTCTGACACAACGCCAACTTCTTCGTGGTCTCTATGCATTGCGAGTCGTGAATCCGAGAGGCGGTCTCCATTCTCACCTTGTGCAGAGGGTTGTGTTCCAGAAGTGTGTACGTGGAGTCGTCAGAGAGGATGGCAGCCACCTTGTCGTGGTAATCTGAAGCTTTCATGATGACCGTAGCATTTCCATTGTTCGCTGGTACAATAATCAGATCACGTCTATCTCGCAATGTCTTCAAAGCCAAACACTCCTCCTTCACTAAGTTGTTGCGAGGAGGCCGTGCGTGTTTGATTATCCTGGCGGTGTTTCTCCGGATGTCCTCGGTGTTCCTGGATGTCCCCGGAGTGGAGTGAAGGCAGTGAGAGATGAGATACTGCAGTTTCTCTGTGTTAGTGCAATATTTTATTGGAGATTGTCCAATATCACAGATTGTGATATAAATAGCGGAGTGGAAGGACAGTTACACAGCTATTTCTAATGTTATAATGTTTCAGCAAAATATGTATTCATGAATTTCTTCTGATTGTAATTTGAATGATGTGATTTCATGGCATATAGTATCAGCATTTGACAGGATTGCTTTGTGACCCTGCAGGGTAAGGAAGGCATAATGTTGCAATGATTACTTGTATGGCAATGAACAAGTATTATCGTTTAAGAGTTTGGGGAATGATACTCCAAAGTGTCTTGAGTATTTAACAAAAGCAATGAAAAGCTTTGTCAATTTTGAATCTTCTTTTTCCTTACATTTTTTGTAAAAATGGTACAGAATGTTTATTTCATCGCTTACATTTAATTGCTTACATTTCTGTTGTTGTGTGTTGATCAAATTTGGATGTAAATTTTTATTGGAAATAAGGGAATTGTGATAAATAATGTACAATTCTGCAGTGTTTGGTGCAAATGCTCATAATTATTGTACAGATCATTTGGAAGGATAATGTCCATTCCAAATGACTGAGTTATTTGTTCAAATTAAATAATTTAAATTTCCTTTTTTTTCAAAAAAGGCTGGTTGTTTATAATCCTCAGAATTATTCTAGGAATATTACTTCTGTGTTGTTGGTTTTCATTTCGGGAAGCGTGGGAGCAACCAGGTCAAGAACTTCGTCCCCTCCCGGTCCCCGACTTCCGTTAAAGGAGGTATCAAAATATCTTGCAAACCTTGAAGTACGGCCCTCCGCCGGGCGGACTCCACGTCGCCGCGCGAGCACACACACACACGCACACACACACACACACACACACACACACATATATATATATATATATATATATATATATATATATATATATATATATATATAATGTGTGTGAACGAAATAATAATTTAAACAATAAATAACAATTGTGAAAGTATATTTGATTAATAAACATTTTGTGAGATATTATTAACTAAAGTAACTTATTTTGTCAACATGTATGGATTGTTTTTTTATTGAAAATACCGGTATAACCTTTATGGACGTCCATACCGGTATAGTTGTCATGTAGAGGTATTTTCCCGGTATAAAGGAATAAAGCTATTTGAAAAAGGTATGAAAAATACCGGTATTCAATATCTTTTCAGTCCCTGTTCACTAGCAGAATCATAAAAAAAAACTATCCTTGTCATCTTCTCTTTCATTTGTATTTACAGTATTTGAAGTATTTCTTTTTTAAATACATCTATTTTATGTATTTAAATGTATCTCCATAATACATTCTCAAAAAACTCAAAAATACAGTTTTTTAAATACAAAAATTCATATTTCAAATACAAGTTTTTAAATATTGCTCAACCCTGTCTATAAACTATGTGCGATCAGCAATGTACTAATCTCAGTTCCCAGCTTGAGCGTAGTTTTAATACTTTTGCCACGAGTAAGACCGGAAACTTTTGTAGAATGATTTTGAGGCTTAATGTAAAGTACCTTCAAAAATTTTTTAAAATGGTGTGAAACTCCTAAAGGCTCGAGTTCTTTCAGGTAGATTGGAGAATATCAATTTTGGAGAAAATCGGCAGAACGGTTTAGGCGTTAGCGTTGACCATAAACGGACAGACACATTTTGACGTCAGTCAATCGATTTTTAGGTATCAAAGACCCATAAAAAATGTATTTTCGCTACACCATTAGTTAGAAGAAGTAATTTATTATATAGCAACAGGATTTATCCACTTTTACGTTACCAGGGCCCGGCAATAAGAGTTTTCCGGTGCACGAATACATAGCTTTCTCTTCTGAGATTGACAAGAGGATTGAGAAGAGGTCGAAAGTAAAATGTTTATAATTTGAAATTCCATTAACAAAATATTCATTAAATCGAATATAAAAATCAATACTTTCTCTACCTACTGTTTGTGTAAGAGAATGTATTTATCTCTGTCAGTAATGACAACAATAGTACACACGTAGAAAACTCAAGGACGAGCAGAGAATCTTTCAACCACTCTTCAATATCTTTACGTGAGGCATTTTTGAATTAGTAGAAGACAAACTATGGTTATTGCTAAAAAAATCACAACAAATTTAAAAGAAAACTTTTTTTCAAAATTAACCAAATATGTTTTCGGAAAGAATTTCAAGAAAATTGGTAGATTTGTAAAAAATTGTAAAATCAGCAAAATGTGTAAAATACATAATACTGTACAAAATATGTGACGAAAAAAATTTAGATATTTGTTAAGATTTCAACAGTTCGCCGAGATCACAAATTTCAGAACAGTACATAGAAACATATGTAATTACATTAGAATCCGGACTCTAGCCATGAGATCGTCGGGCAATGCCGCGAAAGAGGATTTTTTACATTACTGAAGATTTTCTGTTTTCTACATTTGTCTATAGAATTATATTTATCCAATTTCAGTGTATGATATGGCGTTGGATTCTGGAGACATATCGCCTGCGTGCTATTTTACCACTTTTTCAAATTTGTCCGAAAGTACGAAAACAGTTTTAAAATTAGCTTCGGCGATTTTACTTGGGAAGACAGATTCATGAGGTGAAATCTATCAAGGAGACAAATGCCGTTTTGAGATGAAAAATCAAGTCGCAGGATAAAAGAGCGTAATCTCGGCTCATTCTTTCTGGTAGTGGAATGATAACGGAAGATCTTAGAAGTAAAATGTATGTAAAATAAGATGTAAGGACGTGGAATATTGGTGCTATCTACACAATTAGTTCAATTTTCTTTTTGAAATCCGTTTCCAAATCGGAATCGATATTTTGAGTAATGCCTCAAATTATTTTTGGTATTCGAAGGAAGACGGAAATATGTAAACGAGATATAGCTGTAAAATACGACTATTACAGATGATACGAGACCGTTTGGTTGTGTTACAGCATCACTAGTTTGATATGTGGAGAAAAATATATTGAGATTGAAAGGGACGAAAGCATAAACCGACTG
>BLKR01011591.1:0-30183 GCA_011170035.1 Teleogryllus occipitalis
CTCTCTCTCTCTGACTCACTCTCTCTCTCTCTGACTCACTCTCTCTCTCTCTGACTCACTCTCTCTCTCTCTGACTCACTCTCTCTCTCTGACTCACTCTCTCTCTCTGACTCACTCTCTCTCTCTGACTCACTCTCTCTCTCTGACTCACTCTCTCTCTCTCTGACTCACTCTCTCTCTCTCTGACTCTCTCTCTCTCTGACTCACTCTCTCTCTCTCTGACTCTCTCTGACTTTATCTCTCTCTCTCTCTCAGTGTGTCAGTCTGTGCTCAAGGTGAGTGCTTAAACCATTCGGACAATTTTCTCCAAAGTTGATATTCCCCAAATGATGTGAATGAACCTATGATTTTGAAATGTATATTTTAATTTTTGGAACTGCCTTACATAAAGCCTCCATTACATTTTCAAAATTTTCTCAAAGATTTTCTCCTAATTTTTGATTAAAGTTTGTCTTTGGATAGTGTAGAGGGTGTGTAAAATAATGGTGGCCTTTGAAATTCTTAAATTTTCAAAAAGTTGAAAAGCTCAATTTTTTTCAGCATTAACCTAAAACTACAATATTGAAGATAAAGATTTTATTTTCTTTATTAAATTTGATGTTCAAGGACTGATCCTGAAGTAACAATTTTTCAAAAATATTAGCAATTTTGTGTGTAATTTACACAATTTTTAAATCATTAGTTTCTCAAAGTGCTGTAAATTCTCTTCTTTAAATTTTATCTTCGTATGTATCAAAGGATGATAAAAGTGGTGCTAGTCCCCCTTTTGAAACTATTACTTTTGAAAATTGCAAAGTTAACATTCCAAAACAAAAAATTTGAAGATAGTGAAATATTTCTTATATAAAAAATGTAAAAATTCAGCTCTTTAAAAAAGCTTAAGTAAAATTTTTGAAAAAAAATTGAACATATTTATTTTCATGTAATTTTACGTCAAGTTCATGGAATTAAAAATAACATTTTTTTGAGAATAGCTCCAAATTTTTTCTTTATTCTTTTTCTCACCCTAGGATAGACCAAAAGACCGTAAGACAGAAAAATAGTGCTGGTCTCAATTTTGGAGAACTCAATGTTTCGAAAAATCAAAACTTTTCGAAATAATGCGAGAAAGTATGTGATGTTGTAGCAACACTAGTTATTTTTATGTTGTCTTCATGATTTAAAAATGGAAAAGAGAAAGGAAAAAACTTTTTCTTGCCACTGGTTATCAGATAGGCATTGTTTCATGAACTATTATTAAATTCATGTTAAATGATATGCATTGTAACAGTGAAATAAAAGAATGAACATTTTCATGGTCTTTATGTTTTCAGCGTATGCAGGAAGAATGCATTTCATGAAAACTGGAGTACTTATGTTTTGAGTATTTTCTGAGCAAAATCAAACTTCCTTATTTTTGCTCTAATCAATGTTGCCCACAATAAAAGCTGTTTAAAGAAAATATTTTATAATTATACTTTAATATCTCTATATTAAAGTATGTATCTCTGGAACATAATTAAAATGGTAGATGTAGTGTCCGAAATGCAGTTTTATTTTTCACTTGATCACTGAATGGTTTTTGCAAGCATTTGCAATGCCTATCTGGTAACATAACACCTTGTTTTAGAATGATTGATTTGAAGCAATACTTCACATTAAATAATTTGTTGCAGTAATTAGTTAAATAACTTTCATTTAACATTAATGTGCACAGTGTGATGTAAAAGACCTTATAAAACATTTTATTAAAAGCAATATTACAATTCTGGAATATGAACTCTTCGAAATTTTTGAAGTCAATTCTTGGATTTTTATTTTTGTAGATGTGGACAATGTTCTACAAAGAATGACAATTGTGGGTGTTATTCTGAGCTTTAGACAGTTAGCTCAAGGAGCACTTGTGGATGTACTAGAAGAAAGAATACCATTTCTCCTGAGTTCAATTTTGGATTTCAGGCATAATATACCCAGCGGAGATCCAATGGTATGTGACAGTATTGTATTTAATTCTTCCCCATTGTAATAAAATTTCATTTGAGTAAAATTTGCGTGCAATTAAAAACCTTTCTTCCCTTTGACATTAAACAATAGGTGGTAAATGAGATGGCATCTGCTGCTGGATTATGCTGTAAAGTTGATCCCACACTTGTGTCTGCTCTGCGGAATCAAAAAAATGGCAAGTATACTACTAATCTATTTATAACATGCTGTGCACTAAACATGGTTTCCCCACATTGTTTTTCATATGTGAAATATTTGTTATTTTTCATTCTAACCAATAGTGTGCAAAACATTACAAAGCGTGTGCTAAATATAATTTTTGTAGCATTATAAATGACCTTTTCCAATGCAAGAAATCGTTCATATAATGGTATTTTACAACATGTCCTTCATACCCATCCTCACTGCCTGTTGTCGCTGGCCATTGTCCCTTCGTGACATCATAATACCAACATCATATGTTGCCAACTGCAAAACTGTTTTTGAAAATTGTTGCCAAAATTAATTTTGGTTCTTTTATAAACTTAAAATACTGTTATACAGAAGAATATGCAACTCTTTTATAATGTTACTTTACTTCATTCATACAATTTTTGCTTCTAATGTCACTTGTTTTCAAAAGTGTACCTACACAATAGAGCATGACATTATAAACTAGTTGCACAAAATATTATTTGTACACAGTGTGTTAAAAAATGGGTAACTGCTACATGTGCAAGAGGTGATTCACTTTCTTGTTACGTAACTTACTATTTTATGACCGATACATGTAACTGGTAAAAAGGAATTATTAGTTTGGGTCAGTTTCAGTGGGACAGTTTCTTTAATTGAACTGATTTCAGTAATGTGAAAGTGCAAGCAATCGTTCTGCTCTGACTCCTCAATCGTACAGGTGCTTGCTTAATGCTAATTCATACTATATCTATTACACGTTTTAATTGATTTTTATGTTTTATCTGTTCGTTGGTCAAATAAAATCAACTCTTGCTCACTAAGGCTTAAATACCTCAAAAAACTTCATCTCCAATGAGGCAAAAATTCAAGTGCTTAGAAACCAGATCTGCCAAATAAAAGAAAAGATTTCAAAATTTGTCATGATTCTCTGAGAATTAATTTTGGATATCACCTCAAACTAAATTTTTTTTCAATTACAAGTAGAAACTTCCATTGTTTTTTGTAATGAATTATTGTTTGACTTATATTGTCAGGAATGATTTTATGAAATAATAATAGTTAAAAGCTAGTTTGAAATTTGCAAATTAAATTTCCATTTTGTGAACCTTAAGGTCTACCTGAAGAATGATGAAAAATCGTGAAATTTAATTTTTATTCGGTTGTTTACTCTGTTTTATTATCTTTTAAATGCTTCAAACCAATTGGGAATTTTCAGCACATTCATGCATGTTAAACATAAATCACTAACTATAAAAGATAATATAATTCTGTTTGCAGTTCATAACCCGATTTGCTCTAGTGAATGAACTAGAACAGTTAATGTCACTAAAAATTGGTTTTATTAACTGAAATGACCAGAATAAATTTATAAACAATTATTCTTTCTCAGTTAATCAAATCCTTACCCTTTTGATTTCACAGTACCTTTACCATTCGTTCATTCACTGGAATATTCAATTGTGATTAATTTCAAAAAAGAATTATCAAAATATATCAATTTGTTGTTGTAATGATCTTCAAAGTAAAAACCTGCATTTTTGCCAGTTATTTATAATCAAGTAGGGAACAAATTTTTAAAAAATTATATGATCTCTAAAAGCCTGAAGGAATCAAATGTACGAGGGAAAACAAAATAGATCCAACATTCTAGTATTTTTTTTCCTTGGGTAGACAGCTAACTTCACTCCTCTTAATACTATATTTATTGTACTAATTAATATTTGAATTATCTTTCAGAGACTGATGATGATGAACATTTGTTGGCTTGCTTATTAATGGTGTTTGTTGCTGTTTCGATTCCCAAATTAGCAAGAAATGAGAACTCATTTTACAGAGCATCACTTGAAGGCCATGCTAATAACATTCATTGCATGGCTGCTGCTGTCAATAATATTTTTGGTGCCCTTTTCACAATTTGTGGACAAGGTGATATAGAAGATCGAATGAAGGAATTTCTAGCAGTAAGTTCCAGTTGCCTTTCTACTCTCAGTGAACACTATAACACTTAAGGGTGTCGTTTCGATACTGGCAGCATATTGTTTTACAATATAATCTTAGTTTTTGCCTATAGAAGCTCAGGTATTCATCATTTTTGGTTGTTTCATTTAGTGTGTGCATTTTTAAAAGAAATATGAAAACTTACATTTTCTTTAAACGTTTTGCCATCTTCATCCATGGGTATCATTTTGGTACTGACAAGTTAGCGGACTTTGGAATTATACATTTCAAGTTTCATTAATCGAATTTGTCTCTACGAAATTTTGTGTAAACTTCTACAGTTCTTATCATGCATTTTTTTGCACTTCATTGCCAGCATTCATTTGTGGTTCCAAGAAAAGTGCAAAGGTTTTTTTGACTCGTGATTGTTTCTGTGTTGAGTTTAAATATCCTTTTGAGAGAACAGTTAGCTTGTCCAAAGTGTGAAAAATTGTATGTATTATGTAGGAAAGTTTCTGAAATGTTTTGCTGACATCTTGGGTCTACTGAGATTCTTTGGCTCATTTAGGATATTGTATGATGATGGTGTAATGAAAACAAATGGAAAAAAGTTAATTTTATTTGCAAGGATTGTTGCTAACTTGGCATTGTAAGTTTAATTTTGGGAGATCAACAGACGATGATTTGAGTTGACAACAAGATTCCTGCTGCCTTTTCCTCCCTTGCCACAAGGGAAAATTCTGAAAGACAAATATTTAAGAACTATTAGTTTACCTCAGCGTAAGAATTATTGAGTATTGAAGAAGTTGTCTGTATTACCTCATCTGGGCAAGAAGAAGAGCATTTCCTGTCATAATTCGGGCATAATGAAGTGTTAAGCAAGGCTCCATGTCAAAAACTCTGTTTAGTGGAGTCTGCACAGCTGTGAAGAAGACCGCTACCAACGTAAATTCTAGCTTTCATTTCCTTCGCTCTTTACATGAGCGCGGCATGCAACCACTCGGCTTCTCGATCTTCAAACAATGCAATCCCATTGCATCTTATTTGGAACAGCATTTGATTCTTGGAATGACAATACGAAATGCTGTCTCTGGTCACTTCCCATTACCTTGCACAATCTCGCGAGCATCTTTGAAAGCAGTTCAAATTTTGAAAGCAGTTTCTGTCCTTCCAGAGTTTCATATGAAAGACGTTTTACCTTTCTCTCTAGAAGCCTGCCCGGAATTTTAACAGAAAAAATATTTCAAACTTGGGACGTTTAAAATGTATACCCTTTGCTGTTAATTAGCGCCAAGGAATTGTTATAAATGATTGACTTCCAAGTACAGCACCAAATTTGAATTAATTTTGGCGGCCTATATGCCAACAGTAGGTCGTAGGTTGCTGATTTTATTTTACGAGTTTGACATATTCTGTGCTTGTGAAACTATTAAAAAATAGTTTGTTTCAAAATCCATTGAAAACTAAGCATTTTGTTGTTATGTGTATTTTAATACTGACAAAATGAAATATGTTATTGGAAATACAAAAGTCTGAATATTTTCAATCTTTTTAATGATTTCTAAAGTAATAAAACAACAAAATATTGTTACCAATGCAGCAACTGGCTGTATATTCCAGGGATATGACAGTATTGAATAGACACCCTTGGGTGGAGTAGGTAGGAAGAGCATCCTTAGTTTTCTTCTATTGTTAATTACAGTACCAAAGTACTGTAAAGTATTTTACGATGTGTTTTTCTGCTTTAGCTTGCCTCATCAAGTTTGTTGCGATTAGGCCAAGAAGCAGACAAAGAGGCTATTAGAAATCGAGAATCTGTGTATCTACTCCTAGATCAGGTATTTATTTTTAATTATATTTACATTAAAAGATGCTGATCTGTGGTGAGGTATATCTTATGTTACATGTATTAAATGAAGTTTTGAACTCCTCAATGAAAACCTTGGTCTAAAATTTGTCCGAAACTATTATTTTTAGACATTTCATCCTTTTGATTATCATCTTGAACTTCCCCTTCCACCAAACCTAAATATATTTCCAGTTGCTTTTGTGATGAAAGGTCAATAAAATTGAGAATCTTTGGAAATTCAACATGGAATTACTTGTATGGAAAGTAAACTGTAGTAGCATGTACGTAGATTTTTTACATCTTACCAGAAACATACATAATGTACTCTTTGATTATTTATCGAGGCCGCTTATAACTAGAAAATTGTGAATGTAAATATTTGCTGTAATAATGTATGATGATGGGAATTAGTTTTGAAGTTTTCGTGTTAATGTAAGGGTGGGAATCTCTCTGGTACATGTGTGTGTTCAAGATGTTCCTCATTCAAGACATGGTAAAATTGAGAGATTAGTTTTTATTGGGCAAAGTTATAGTGCTTTTGAATTTCATTAATTGCCCAGAAAACATAACTAAGAAATGTTCAAAATCTTGAAGCTTTTCAGGATCAGTCTACTAAGAAAACTAAAACTAAATTCCGAGTATTATTGAATTACTCAATTGCCAACATTTTTTAGAATCCTTTGTTTAAAAACTTGGGAGTTATAGTAGATACAAAAATGAAATTGATAAATATCTCCATATATAACAAATCATTGAAAATGATAGGTTTTGTAAAACTCGTCATATTGCTTTTGCAATGTGGTAGAATGTAATACTTGTTTCATTAATAATAACAGTTATAACTGAATTAAATGAAATATCTTTTTTATCTTAAAAAGAAAATTACCATATAATATACTCTAATAATCCCTGCACTTTTAATTTTTTTTTTTTTTATAAATTGGTAGCTGAAAATTGGAGTGCGAGTACTATTCACATCACAGTTGGTATTGTATGCGCAAGTTTTCTTAATCCTCAGAATACTCCCCCCCCCCCTACTCCTTTACTAACATCAGTTAAATTAAGAATAAATGATAGCAACAAGTGTTATTGACAACATCTGAACCAGAAATGTTCGCTTCTGTGGAAAAGATACTATTTTGCGTTGAAAACTTGCTACAATTTTATACAGATGTCCTGTGGTCAAAATACCCCTCCTCCGCATATCTGGCAAAATGAGGGCTCGAGAAAATGTGTGCGGATAATTCTGCAAACTCAAAGCTTGATCTATCATCATGAAAGTGAAATTATGTATGAGGAGGGAGAGTGATGTGGATGAAAGTTGCATTTGTGATTGGCATAAGAACCAAATGCGACTTGAAACTAATGTTAATTAGCCGGCAAAATCAAACTTGGTTATTTTTCATTTATTGCAGGTGTGGGTTGATATTTCAGCATTAACAATGTAATATATCAATTGAACTATGCTCTTGCAGTAAAAGTGTTAAAAGCTTTTTCCGAGATTCCTATCCGTAAAATTAGGTTACGGGGATTATTCGAGTATATGCGGTAATTCAAATGAGTGAAACTTTCTGAAGTGGTTATGTGAACAGCTATTGCCACCGCAGCGTCTCTTTAATTGAAAGCTCCTAGGGATTGAATCTTACAAGTGGCGGATTTTCGACACAACCTAGATAGCTAGGTTGAATTCAGCTGCTGTGGGGCCACTTCGATAAATAATTTTCTGTAGTTTCTCTGATCAATGTCTGGCGAATGTCAGAGCAGTACCTAAACAAATGGACTACAGACAGCACATTCTTTTCCCTTCATCCTTGTTCCTAATTTCCCTTGCACACACACAAACTCAAACTTGCATGGATGACACTATTACTCAAGCTGGGAGCTTAGAGCTCATCTTCTTGATGGTGCCCTGCCGGTGGAGACGGCAGTTTCCCCTCTTTCCATCTGCTGTGCACAGGTTGGTGCAAGATCTCGTGTTCCAGCAGGGGAGGATCACTGCCATATTCCGGGCTAAAACCTTAATTAAACATGGGACTGATGGCCATAGCAGTTGACTTGCATGGAAACAAAATAATCAGTAAGCTTACGTGTAAAGGCTTACATGAACAAAATAATCAATCAAACAATTAATCTACTTTTTTATTTTATTTACTTATCTGTTAAAAATATTTTATGTTTATTTTATATCCTAATGCAAGTTCTCTTATAACAGTTTGTTATGGCACTCATAAATTATAGTGTCATTAGTTTTGTTTCGGATTTCAAATCGAAATTTGAAAAGCATTTAAGATTTTGTATTCCTTGCCTTCTTGTAAAATGTTACACTTGATGGAATTTGTAGTAAAATGAATGGTTCCAAGAAATATTGTTTGATTGCATTAATTAGTTTTTAATAAACTGCCCTTTTGCAGATCGTTCAAGAGTCTCCATTCCTGACCATGGATTTGCTGGAGTCATGTTTTCCATATGCTCTTATACGCAATGCCTATCATGCTGTGTATAAGCAAGAACACATGCAAGCATGAAAATTGGCTTTGGAAATATTGTACAAGTTTCATAAACATTATTTCTTCACACTGGGGACACATATTGTCCCCACATCTAATGCTCAGAGTGGGGTCAAACCTGAGAAAGATCCACTCTTTTCCCACTCATGTGCCCACAAAACATGTGGACTTGGCTGCAGTAAGGTGGTCACCACTGCCTGTTGCTTGTGTGTGTTTTTTCTATATTTTTTTTTACAAAATGTATTGATGAATATGTACATTGTGATATATCCGCATTCATTTTTTATATTCATTCAATTGAGTAGTGGACAGTACATTTTCATGGCTTTACAGCCCCGTGAAACAGTATTTTTATAGCTGTTACTCATATTTGATTTTGTGCATATGAGACTTTTATGAATGTAAGGTTATATGTATAAAAAAAATGCTATGGCAAGCTGTTTGCAACTTGTGTTGTTTTCATGGAGGTTATTAAATGTGTATGCAATGCATTTATTTAAAAACAGACTGGAGTAAGATTATTTTAATGAATGTAGATTTCTTAAAATTTCATATTATACATACATTGAGGAATATTTGTGACAATTATTTAAGAATTTTATTTAAATGATTGGTACTTTGTGAAAACCAAACAAGATATTTTTTCCTCTGAATAGTTATTTCTATATTGATTGGGAGTTCAACCTCTTCTATTTCTTCTGCTTTCCATCCATGCTTTCTTCTTTTGCTTTCCATCTTGTGTTATCTTAGTTCCGTTTCTATATTCATTGATCGTTTTGCCAATTTTTATTTATATTTATTTTCTTTAGTATATCCAAAATGTACACTTTAAAGAGGGTTCTACAATTGGGTAGATTAAATAATGTTATTAACCAACTCCAGTGCATCCTTTATAATTTAGGTTGTACTGCCACCTGGGATTTTTCATTTACCAATGTGATTTTGCCATTCCTTTCTTTGGTAAGCAGTTCAGCAATTAAGTTAAATAAGGAACAAGTGTGTGGGAGGGGGGAGAGGATCTTGTCATGAAAAAGCATTACCTAACCTGTTAACCATGATGTTTATTTATAAGTGAAATTATCTATTACATTTTCATTAAGTCTCCATTTTATTGTGTTCAAACATTTCTGTTAAGTGTACAATATGTGTAAGAAAGAAGTAATATTAGCAGGAAATGAAATGTAGAGAATTGCATATAATAGCATTTACTTCACTGCTTCTTTTTGCTACACTACAAATACAGTGAAGAAGTTATGTTAATTTATATATACATTTGTAATTTTACCAGTCATTCCTTTTCCATTATTGTCAAATATTGTAAGAAAGTAGAGATCAAGTATACTGAATTTTGACAATTACATTTATTTCTTTTCTTGATTTTCCTTAACACCCAGAAATTTCAAAGGAAGGTAAATTGGGTTACTTTAAAACAAGACAGGGCAAATTAACTGGTAACCTGGAATAAATTTTTTAGCTTTCATCACCCAGTTTCCTTTATCAAAAGATTGTGCGGCAAAGTGTGTTTAAAAGCGTTTTCTAAAGACTGCAAGAAACTGGAATCCTTTGTTTTGAAATCATTTTGAATGCAATCATTAACATTTTTTTCTTATTACTGAAAAGATAGAAGATGAAATTTAAAATGTACTACAAAAATTGCAACCAGTTTTAATGCTAAGAGCAACTGTAATTTAGAACAAACATTGAGAATGTGACTTGCTAACTAATGTTTACGAATATAGAGTTGTTGAAGAAATATTGAGATTTTTCCTGCAGGAGCTGCAGGTGAGCAAATAATTAAACTGATCTGCCTAACAGAATTAACTTGACCTTTTACCAAATACTGATATGCCACTTGCAAGTAAAAAGATTGAGTGAAATGATATTCTTGTTGAATAAGACACCTTGTTCTGGTACAGATTTAAGCCTATTTTAAAACTTGAATTGGGAGTTGTGCAGTTTAGTGCAATTTTATCCAAATAATTCTTATAATTGCTAGCCTGGTTCCTCGGTTCGAAGGGTTTGAATCCTGCCTCAGACATGGATGTTTTTGTTTGTTTGGGGTGTCCTTGCATGTTGCTTCTACAGTTAACAATCACAGTAAAACAATCACTCTGGTCACTATTTGACCTAGAAGTTAAAAAGCAACCTTAAAAAAATTCTTATAATTGTGACACTTAAGTTGAATAAATGAAGACTTAACCATATCTGTTTTGATAATGTATAAAAACAATAGAGATCCAAACGTATTAGGAATTGTGTTTCACATCAGTGGTTCTGATAGTCGGAAAAGAAGTTACAGGAATTAAAATTATTATAGAGTGAAAAATGTTTACGTTTGTGATTAAAACTACATTCATCCAGACTAATGGATTACCACAATGTTTTAGCTGTCACAACATAATTCAATAAGGATAAATTAAATTAAAAAATCTGTTCATATTGAAGACAAACCTCAGCATGCTCGGAGATGTCTTCTGTCAAGTGGATTCATTTTTATGAATTTTAAAGAACAGGATATCAATTTACAAATGCCTTTGGAATTTACACAAATACTGGTATACAAGAAAAAGTAGGCTTGTAATGTGATAATTCAATTTTTACTTTCTTGCTAGAGTGTAGAGAGAAAGTTATGTAATGCTGCACGAAAAACTCCTTATTACAGGGCCCTGGTAACGAAAATGTGGATAAATCCAGATGCTAAATTTAGAAAAAAAAATCCTTTATCACGTATAGCCAGAATCCTTGTTTTGTAGGTCCTCGATACCGAAAAATCTAATTGCAGCAAAATGTCTGTGAACAACATTAGCGGCTAATTCGTTCAGCTGATTTTCTCCAAAACTGATATTCTCCAATCAATCTGGCTGATGTCGCAGCCCCTTGAATTTGAAACGGACATTTTAATTTTGGGGAGTACTTTATATGAAGCCCTTGGGACATTTTCAAAAAAAAAATTCGTTTTGGATTAAATTTTGTTAGATAGTGTAAAGGACATTTAAGAGAACGATGCAAGACTAATGTTTGTTGAAAACTGTGTTTTTGAAAATTTAAAAAGTTGAAAATTTTTTCAGTCTTCCTACAACTAAAATATTTAAGATAGACATTTTTTCGCTTAATGAAATCTGCTCCTTAATAATAGATTTTGAAATAAGGTCATGCACAATTTTTAGAAAATTTGAGTACTTTTCGCGTAATTTTGAAAAAGTACGGTTGAGAAAGTACATGCTCCTAGTTCATATCTCTTATACCAAGGGTGTCATGATTAAGGTTTCTTCAGATGTACACTAAAAACCTATAGAGATGTTGCCTTGCATATGTTAAAATCTTAAGTACGACAATTCCAGCTTTAATTTTTTAAAAGGTAGTACACTGAAATAAGATTTTGGATGGTTTATGGATTTGATTTTGATCCTATACCATTTCTTAATTTCAATAGTGTAATTATGTTACACTATGTTACTAAATACTGGATGCTTCTTCAAGAAATTGCTTTATTACCTTTTGTAAATACTAGTTTCCTTTGTGATACTGTCCACAAAAAATGAAACTATGGATGTTATTTTGGGTAATTTTAAAAGTTTTGATCAATGATCTCATTTCTACAATTCGGCTCTTGGTTTATTTATAAGAATAAATATAATCATTTACATCTTTATACATAATCTTTTTCACTTTTAAGCTATTTTCTTACTATTGTTAACTGACAGGTTCATTTCTACATATAATTGACAGCCTTCGAGTCTTCAATACTGGACATCCTCTAAATAATGACACATCAAGTCCTAAAATTTCATGGGTAAAGTCGTATCTTACAACTCCTCTGCAAATGAAAATACAGTGTTTTTCACAAGAAACCGGTATGTTAAAGTACATTATTATCATTATTATGATTAGCACTTACTTCATGATGTACAATGAACGTCGCCTTAGAAGTGCATCTACTTTTAAATCTTTCTTTTCATGATGAACGAGGCGCATTACAGAATCTGATAAAAGGCTTAGACCAGCGATAGTGTTACCACAAAACTACAAAACAAAATTAGAAGAAACAATTAAGGAAGGTCAAAGATAAAATTAAGAAAGAATATTATGTTAATGTTTTTAGTACCCTTGTGCTGTCAATATGAGCTTTAATAACACCATTTTCTGCCAAATCTAGGACATGTACAAGTTTAAGTTGTGGGACGCTGGCAGGAAAGGCAATAGAGCGCACTTTATCAATAATAACCTTATTCTTTTCATTCCATTGAAGTCTTTCAGTCTCACGATAACCATGAATTGCCTGAAAAACAATAAACTCTTTCCTAAAACATAAGATCTAATTTCAAAATTCTATCCATATAACTTTGTACTAGCAAATTACACAAATTCAACACTAGGTTAGTATTAAAAAATTATAGACATGTTATTCATTTATTTGAGAAGAACTAGTAAGTACTTCAACTGAGAAATAACTTACATCATCCCAGTGATCAAATTCATAATGTAACTTTTTCATATAAGGCTCAACTTCTTCAAACAGAGACTTTTCCTCTTCTAGACTTATGAAGTCGTTCAAAATGATCATATTTTCAACTACCTGTTCACGACATTGCTCATCACACGAATTGCAAAAATCAAGGGAACTCTCCCAATTTTTAGTTTTTTCTTGTGTACTAATGTTTCTTAAATACGAAATTCGAAGACTGGAAAATATCTTGTGGAGTGTATTATTACAGCGTTGAAACAACATCGTGACTACCATTTCCTTTATGTACTAGTATTACCTACTTTTCTTCATTTATGACAATTGACAGAATTACAACTTGTTTTCAACTCTATCAGTGATACTAATTCCGCAGACTATTTTGGATGTCACTGTTAAGTTATAACTTTGGAAGCAAAGATAAAGTGTCGAGCTGTATTTCACTATTTATTCTTTCAAATGTCATTCCACATTTTTTCCTGCCACTTGCAGGGGAGCTCTCACTCTTCTAGCTACTGGTAATGCTGGTGCTGCTGGACGACATTGCTTCACATGTGCAACTTTTCTTGGCCGATGAGCATCCCCCGTACAGTAACAGGTGAAGGTGAAAGCACGCAGCGAGCATTGCTGACAACATTCCAACATCACGAAAGAGAAGCTACTTGCCATGGAAGTGTGTGTATCATGAAGTCTACAGGTCAGGTGTGTGTGTGGCCATCTATTAGGCTGCAAGGCGGAGCCTACCCACAGTTTAAATGAGATTATATATGTAAAATGTAAACATTTCTCTATTAGCGAGTCAATTCTTCCTCTAATAGCGATTTTCACATTGTTAATTTTATCCAATGTAAAAGTGAAGCGGTTGGTAGTTGCCATAGCGCGAGAAACTAATCATATGCCCGCCAAATTCGAATGCTCCATTAATCAGCGCACCACTAGGTATGTTGAAAGGCTTTGAAAAGTCGTGTTTACTTAAAAAAAGAGTCGTCTATGTATGTACTTACCTATCAGCAGTGGTATAGCCATCTATTACGCTGCAAGGCGGAGCCTACCGACAGGTTTAAACGAGATAGTCTCCATGTAGAGATTAGTTATAACTGAAAATTGCATCGTGTATGCAATTGTATATCTGGTATCTCAGATAATTTTGGGGCCAGCCAAGAACACCGACGGCCGGCAGCCACACAGAGTAAGCTCCGTAACCCCGTGGGCGAAAAGAATTATGAAATGAATAGCCGACATACGACGTGAAATATCACTATTAGCTGAGGCGTCTTCTAAATCAACGCACATCTCCAAAGTTCAACGAAAAGTACTCCATGTTGAACAAAAAGACCAAATTCAAAATGGACACAACAAGCCTAATGGTTGCTGAGATACTAAAAAAGAAAATCCGCAAATGGGCTCAACGAATTGGACTTACAAACGTAGAGTGAATTTCCGTGCACATAATCCGTTTTTGATGTTTCAAATGCGACGTGAAAAGATTCTATCGCTGCCTGAATCAAAAACCGAATGGCTATGCTGCCACTCCTTAAGAAGATGACGCCGAAACATTTTGGGCTGGAACCTGGGAAGAAAGCAGATCCTACAACAAAGGCGAATCTTGGCTTCACTCTGAAGTTGATGTTGCCGATGGACATGTGGCAACAGAGGAACATGTTCACGAATTCTCGGAAGACGACAAGCAATTAAAAACATGGAAACTGGAAAAATCGCGGAAGAATCGCGGGTTCGAGTCTCGCCAACTCCCGAGCAATACACACATATATACATTTACATATATGTATATATATGTGTATATATATATATATATATATATATATATATATATATATATATATATATATATATATATATTTTCTAACGCCACCAGCTACCATGGCAGTCGCCGGAAAGAATGCTCTTTCGAGGTTTGAATATCTCAGGGGGGCAGGATCTTTGGGGGTGTGAGAAAGACATACACCCAGACACAGAATTAGGTAAAAGCAGTAATATATTCTTAGAAAGTATTGCACAAATTAAACCCTTTACACTGTCACAGAAAAGAGGAGAACAAAAAAATACCAAATTGTTAACTGCGCGCTAGGATGCATGCAAATCCACTAGTGGTAATATCTCTTAGAAAAATTGCAAAAAACAATGCTTAATGATTTCATTCTTCACCTAACTTGCGATCATTTGCCTTATAACACCCGTGCATGGAGTTCTTGTTTGACCTTTGACCAATATTAATTAATGAAATTTAACTTTTCCTACACTTCCTGGATTGACTTACCAGTACACATTATCACAGGTCTTACTGCTATTCACATACAAAATTTTCCTCGTCAATAATTACACAAAATGAGGAACACAAATTAACGATCTTTACTACAGCTTCTGAATGAAATGTACCACCGGCATTCGAGGTTATATCAAATAATTCGCCGTTACTTAGTTTTAAGGCGAACATGCAAGATTTAGTATTCTGGTTTCTTGCGCTAACACTACCTTTCTAGTTCCTGTCTCCCCACTTCAGTTTTATGCAAATTTGGGTTACCTTCACAGGTGCCCCAAGCCCCTGTCATACGGACAGCGCCGCTGCGTCGTCAGTGACCCTGACCTAAATCCAGCCGTGCCGCCGCTCGCGTTCCTGCCACGTAGCCCGCTTCGGTGCCGCTCCGAAGGCCACCCGGTCTTCTTTGCGCCCGCCACCAGATCCAGGGACCAGTCTTCTATGCGCCCGCCACCAGATCCACGGACTAGTCTTCTTAACGCCCGCCACCAGATCCACGTCTCGTCTTAATTTCGCTCGCCTATCTTGCGACACGCGTACGCGTATTGCCCAGTCTCTCTGCGTGTGCTAGCTGGGTGTCGTTTCATTAATGCTTTATAAAACTCGCACAGTTCCGCAGTCGCGGCCACTATTCTGCTCCGTCCTAAATTTTCACAGTTCTTACAACCGTCTCATACAGTGTTCTACTAAAATCACGTAGCCTCGTTACTATATCACTTCTCCCACGTCCTAACGCCTCAATAACTACTACGGCTTCTCTCCAACAACTATCCCGCTATCTTACTCGACCTCTCACCTCGGCGTCTCACACAAGAAGGGCCTTTTTTTCGCTGCTCCGCCGTTTAAATGGTGACGTGACGTCACGGTGCACCCCTGCCGCGCTGCCCATAATGCGGAAGTACACCGCCGCGCTTCAGGCCGCAACTTAATAGGTAGCGCCCTTCGCGATCTGTAATCGGCTTTCTGGTATTCCTTCGATCTTCACATCTCCGCCGTTGCTGCGTGGGCGTTGTGGGGTTTGTGGCGATTTACTTTCTTATATCAAATTTGGAACATGATTAGCAGTTTTTACAGTATCAGTTTATGTGACATTAAATTCAGTCCTTGCATGTTGAATGCAGCACATTGTAAAATGCTCCTGCATTCAGAATGTGTTCACTGCTGGTTGACTTTTTTCTTCCTTTTTTGCCAATTTCTATTTTAAAATATTGTATTTTCTCACTTCCATGAAGTGAAATGTAAAATTGTGTTTCAAGAATACATGTCATCAAGTACATAAATTAAATTCTAATTAGATTCATACAATAAACGAAACTTTCAAGAATATTTCCTCTGCCATTTAATGAATTTTTGGGAGATTTAATATTTTTCCTAGGTCTGTTTTGCTTTATTCTCTGAATATTTCTGTCTGTTAATTACAAATAATTATAGCTATATAAAATATCTCCCTTACGGAAATATCAAAATATGAATAAATGCAATATAAGGATGGAATGGTAGATTTCAGGCTTTTTGGTCAAACTGTTTAGCGGGTGGCCTAACCGAGCCTGCAAGGGTTTGACTTCATTTTCCGCATTGGGAAATTTCGGCCATGCCACCTCCATATGTTATAACATCCTTGACAGTGACTGTAAAGTACGGGTCACTCGTGTTATGTGCCGGGATTTAGATCAAATATTCTTCGAATAATGTTCCTGTCTGCTTGACAGCTAGCGGCTGACTGGGGAGAGGAGGTTGTTATCCAATCAGACGCATGAAATTATGCTGTCACTGCAGAGTTGCCGATACTTATTAAGAATAAATTAAATCTAATAATGTGAAAATGGCCATTCTTTACTTAAGGCCATGTCTTTCAATTTGGCAACACCACGAGCCTACCAGCCAGGGGTCCTACTCCGGTCACAGTGTTCAATCCACTTTCTTCCCGTAATATGTGCGAATTTTCCTAAACACATTGTCTAAAAACATGTGTGCATCAAATGTAAAGTATGCATAAATTATGACAGAATGCCACACAACAGTGTTTCGGCATCTAACACCAGCACGCAAATATTAGGAGAAAAACTACATGAAAATGTTTTTTTACGTTGGTGTACACAAATATATTCACAGTGTTAAAACCGTAATTTTATTCACAACTCTTAAATACATCGTTTTACAATTCAAAAGTAAATAACAAAAATAAGTAAGGAACGTACTTTTTCCTGTTATGAACACCAAGAAAATGTAACATTCTTGATCAATCACCTGAGAAAACAATGTTAGATTTCATAATTTTAACAACAATCACAGTGACTAGTAAATGGCAAGCTATTTAGCATTATATGCCGTAAACACGTGGAAAAAATTGGTAATCGAAAACCGTTTCTCCGGATAATATCAACATTTTCTCTAACAGGACTGCAAACATCAATATTTTACCGCCCGATACCTCTCCACATGTAAAATGTATTAAGCACATTAGCTTACCTGTATACACGTATTCAGAACGTGGCCCTGACAAAAAACACCTGGAGCGCTTTGAGAACCAGTAGTACCATGCTCCTTGTTGGACCCCGTACACTGTTTTCAAATCGAAGTGTCACGGCGTTTAGTAAAGGATGGCCATCGTGTGAAGCAACTAAAAATTGAACTCTCTGAATCTGAATCAGTGAAATTGTCGCTGATTCAATCAGTGAAAGCAAAGTTACTGATATCTTCAGTCGAAATGTGTAGTTTCGCTGACAATCAGTGAATACGTGAACCTTCAATGGGATAGCGTTCCCTTCACTATGTTCAGCACCTGATGATGTAACAAAACGAGTTACGAAACGTTGTGTAATTGTTGAAATAAATGATTGTCATAAAAAACTTTGGATACTTTTATTTATAAACATATACTGACAATCAAGAAGAAATATTAATGTAACTTTAAATTATTTAAAGACAATAATAATAATAATAATAATAATAATAATAATAATAATAATAATAATAACAACAACTCCACCTGGGGAGTAGATGACCTTGACGTTGGTGGTGGAGCTTGAGTACCCCAATGACTCTGAGAGCTATGCCGGCGGTAGCGTAGCTACTGGTAGGGCTTCCCTTGTCGGACAGGTCGAGGGGGAGGGGTCAGACGAAGAAGTACTCCAGAAGAGGACCTAGAGAAGAGGCACTTCGCCGGAGACACGAAGATGGCCTCGAAGGAACCCGTCTCTCCAGGGATTGATAAAGAGAGCCCGTGCCCGGGGTAACACGGACGAAGTCTCTAACGGCCAAAGTTGGGCGGAAGGAGCAACCCTTCATGTGGGGTTAATACACATGATGGCAGGTGGAAAGGCCATGAGATAGCAGCCCAATCAGACCACACCCATTTTGAAATGGAGAGACCATTGGAAATTTGCCTCGGACCAGAGCCGCTGCCTGGGGAGCGCCAGGGCACAGATGGAGCTAGCGCTGTCTGTGACAGCATACGAACCGCTAGTGATGTGTTGTTGAACAGGCGGACACACACCGGGATACCCGAAATTACTACAGCCGAAGAAAGCAACACTCAAGATCTTTCAGCTGCACCTGAGCACAGTGTTTCCCAGACATCACTTGGGACCACTGTGGCAGGCCTGTCACGACGGAGAGTTCAGTGGACGAACGAAATGAATGAAGACATCATCAGGCTATATTATCGCGTTACCCGTTGCGATTCAACTCGCATAGGATATCGGCAGGAATTACATAGATGTTTTACCCAACAGTACCCACTTTTATCTCACCTCACTGAGCAAAATATCGCGGACCGAAGAGCATTAATCCATAAATCCGATAAATATGTTTCATGTACTAGAAAAATGAGATTAAAGCTGAAGTACAAGCACAGTTAGAGCAACAAGGGATCACAGAAGCTTCAGTAACACCCGTCACACAAATTCAAACCCCAGCACCAAGCATCCCTCTGTACGAAGCGCCTTCAGACGCATATCCTACTTTCAGAGATCAACTATGTGAAAATCTCGAATCACAATATCGGCTGGCAAATATTCAATATGGAGGAATGAATCCTAATGTTATACCGAGAGTCCCAAAACAGCACAACTCAAAGAAACTGGTAATGCTAGTGAAGATAGCAAACGAACAAATTCTGGTAAATGAGACCTCTCACATTACGACCTATGATAGCCTTGATTGTACAATATATTGTATGGCAGTGGCAATTGTCAGAGCAAATGGTGGTAAAATTATTGAAACTCACCCACAACGGAACTCCCAGCTACATCAAAAAGACCCTCCATGGAAAATCAGACTACAGAAGAGAATAGAACGCCTCCGATCAGACATCGCTACACTCGAAGCCTTCCAAAGAGGAGACAGAAGTAAATATCTGAAAAACAGCCATTAAGAAGAAACATCGTAAACACACCATAATCCAGATAACAGTCATCTGCTTGAATTTATAGATACTCTAAAACAGAAACTAAGCGTTTACAGCCAACGCATGAGACGTTACACCAAAAGTCTAAAGCGGAAAGTAGAGAACAGAGATTTTCTCAAGAGCCAAAAGGATTTCTACAGAAAGATGAATGAAAGGAATACAGAAGTGAACAGCTTACCAGAGAAATCTACTTTTGAAGACACCTGGAGTAAAATATGGTCGACGGAAAATCACTTCAACGCCAACGCACCTCGGCTAGGAATGTAGCAGCACAGATCAACGAAATGACAACCGGTCAAATCACCCTAGATATTCTACATGAAGTTGTACAGAAACTTCAAAATTGGAAATGCCCTGGATCAGACGGTCTTCATAACGACTGGTTCAAAAAGTTCACCTGCCTCCATGGGAAAATTCTAAATCTCATAAACCACTATCTGAACAATCCTGAAGAAATGCCGCACTTTCTATGTGAAGGTGTCACATATATGAAGCCAAAAACCAGTGATACTACAGATCCTACGAAATATAGACCAATCACTTGTCTCAATACTTTTTACAAAGTCATCACAAGTTGTTTATCAATGGTTATCGAGAAACACTGTGTAGCAAACTCTATCTTAGCCGAAGCTCAGAAGGGATGCAGCAAGGGCTCCCTGGGATGTAAGGAGCAACTTATCATCGATAGTGTGGTCATGTCGCAAGCATGTAAGAAGCAACGCAATTTATTCACCTGTTTCATTGATTATAGAAAGGCCTATGACATGGTTCCGCACGATTGGCTCCTCTATGTGCTGTCACTATATCGTGTGAACTCGACAATCGTGAATTTCCTGAAATCCATCATGGGCAAATGGAAGACAACTATTCGTGTCACTTCGAGAAATGAAACAATGGTTACCAAGGAAATAAATATAAAGCGCGGAATCTTCCAAGGCGATAGCCTGAGCCCGTACTGGTTCTGCTTGGCAATGAACCCGTTGTCGACACTCCTAGAAGACTTGAAATTAGGTTTCGAACTGAGAAGCACTGAAAGATTGCAAATAGCCCACTTAGCGTATATGGACGACATTAAACTCTACTCTGGTACGATGCGTGGCTTAAACATTCAGATGAAAGTTACTGAAGACTTCTCCAGGGTCATAAATATGCAACTGGGCATTGATAAATGCAAAATACAACAAATAGAGAAGAGTAAACTCATTAGTGAGCTCACTTACGAGACTGTTAATGGAGAAACAATCACTGCTCTGGAAGCTGACGAGCTCTACAAATACCTTGGGATACAGCAAGGAAATATGATTGCACATCATCAACTGAAGGGTATGCTGAAAACAGAGTTTGCCAACCGACTCAAGTCAATGTTGAAAACTTCCCTCAACTCTCGAAACCTCACGACTGCCATTAACTCGTATGCTATACCCATTATCACCTTCTCGATGGGTATTCTTAAATGGTCCACAACCGACCTAGAGGAATTGGAGAGACTTGTAAGAGTTCAAATGACACGCTTCGGTTGTCAC
The DNA here is from genome assembly GCA_011170035.1 of Teleogryllus occipitalis. Classification (NCBI taxonomy): domain Eukaryota; kingdom Metazoa; phylum Arthropoda; class Insecta; order Orthoptera; family Gryllidae; genus Teleogryllus; species Teleogryllus occipitalis. Next base: position 21,123 of record BLKR01011591.1, read on the forward strand.
CATCCTAAAAGTGCGATCCAAAGGGTCACACTGCCTCGACAAATGGGAGGGCGTGGTATTGTGAAGTTCACGAATCTCCATGCCAAACAGATAATAGCCATGAGGAAGTATTTCGCAGAAAAGGCATGTACTTCTCGACTCCACAAGGTACTTGTGCAGTCAGATGACAATTACACGCCCCTCAATCTAAAACAAGATATGCAAGTTCATCAGCTCTCTTTGCAGCAAAAGATCGATTCCTGGAAACAGAAAGCACTCCACGGTGCATATCCTGCTGCAGTAGCCAATCCAAATGTCGACCAGGAAATGTCGTACAAATGGCTCAGTATAGGATATTTGTACCCTGAGAGTGAAGGTTTCATAATAGCAACACAAGATCAGGTGATTCCCACAAAGAATTACCTAAAATATATCATCAAAGACCCAGGAGTACTAACTGATGAATGTCGTATGTGTGGTCGAGATCATGAAACCATTCAGCATATTATCTCAGGCTGTAGTTGTCTAGCTCCCACTGACTATAAAGTGAGACACGATCAAGTGGGCCACATCATCCATTCCAAACTAGCCAAAAAATACAGGCTACCTCAGAAAGTGGATGCACCATATTACCAGTATCATCCAGAAGCTGTACTAGAAAATGAGACACATAAGTTATACTGGGACCGCAGTATTCTGACAGACAGGACAATTCAGCACAACAGACCTGATATTACCCTCTGCGACAAATCTGCAAAAAAAGTTTGGTTTATTGATTTTGCAGTCGTCAATACCAGCAACATGATGACAACATACCAGACTAAAATCGACAAATACAGAGAACTAGTATTGGCCGTAAAAGAACAATGGCGAGTGTCAGAAGTTAAAACTATCCCAATTGTATTGTTAGGAACTGGTGTTATACCAAAAACTCTTTGCAGATCGGTGGAAGAACTCGGCTTGGAGAAGAGCATTATCATCAGCTTCCAGAAGTCGGTTATAATCAGTACCTGCTCACTAGTCAGGAGATTCACGGGAGGACATGTTGGGTTTTGAAAGTTCATTATATTTTTTTTTTTAGATTTTAAATATGTTAGTGCTACCATGCTTTGATATTGTATCTGTGTGGTATCCATGTTAAACCAAAAACTTTGAGAGAAAACAAAATAATAATAATAATAATAATAATAATATAATAATAATAATAATAATAATAATAATAATAATAATAATAATAATAATAATAATAATAATAATAATAAAATGCTAACAATAATAGCCTTAACTACATTTTATGGTTGACCTGCACAGTTATTTGAAACTATTAAATACAAGATTACACGACTTTTTAATTACACTTCACTTCACTTTCACTTCACTTCACATTTGAAATTCACTTCTCTTTCTACTTCTATACTGCACTACACTGCACAACACTTCACCACACTTCAATACAATACTACTTTGAATATAATTATATATTTAGAACAGGAACACATTTAATAGTAATCAACACAATAATAATAGCAATAAAATATCAATAATAATCAAATAATAACTTATATAATAATCCAACTTACTAAATTAATAAAGTTTACAAATACCATTAGTTAATTTATTTTTAAATCTTTGAACACCTAGAGGAAAGGGTTCCAAGGCTGTCGCAGGTAACTTTTTCCAGTCCGTTTTTGTTCTATTTGTAAATGAAAATTTTCCAACATCTGTTCTCTGTGGCCTAAACTGAATTTTGTGCTTATGATCCCCCCTACTAAAGTACGAAGGTCTACCCAATCGGATGTAGATATCTTTCCAAGCTGGATAACCGGCATACGCTTTGTACAGGGCACAGAGTCTTGCCTTAACTCTCCTAATTTCTAGAGACTCCCATTCAACATTCTTCCTATTCCCTCGGAAAGCAAGTGTATACGCTCTTCTCTGTACTCTATTCAAATATTCCTTTAGGGATTTTCTATAAGGGTCCCAACAAACAGCCCCGTATTCCATTAATGGACGAACTAGAGATAAATAAGCTAATTCTCTCGCTTTCGCAGTACTCTTTTTTAGTATTCGCATAGTAAAATGCAAGGGCCTCCAGGCTTTCCCTACGACACAGTTTACCTGATTTTCCCAACTCAATTTGCTATCAAAAATTATCCCCAGGTACAAGACACGACTCTTGGAATGTTTTCGTTGCCTAAACGGTATTGAGTTTCATTGTATTTGCGGCCCCTACCAAACGTGATGGTTTTGCTTTTCGAACTATTTGTCATGTCATTTTTTTTTCGCCCAAAAATGTAATCTGTCTAAATCACCCTGCAAAATATCCTCGTCTACATTTGATTGAATAACTCGATATATTATACAGTCATCTGCAAATAGCCGTACCTTTGAATATAAATTGTCTGGCAGGTCATTCACAAATGCGAGAAACAGGAGAGGTCCAATAACGCTTCCTTGAGGGATCCCTGAAGTTACTTTTGCTTGAGTCGAAAATTGTTGTCCAACTCGGACTTTCTGTTTCCTATCTCGAAGAAGTTCGTCAATCCACGCTACAACTCTGGGGTCAATACCCGATTGCATTAATTTATGAACCAATTTATCGTGTGGAACAACATCAAATGCCTTCGCGAAATCTATTATTACGGCGTCCACCCTCCCACTATTATCAACTTCATCAGCTATATCCTGAAACAATGACACTATCTGACTTTCGCAAGAGAAACCGTTCCTAAAACCATGCTGTCCCTGAAAAAGCCATTCTTTTCTTTCCCATACTTGTCTAATATACCTAGTTATCAAGTGCTCCATTAGCATACATATAACTGAAGTGAGACTTACTGGTCTATAATGGGCTAATACAGTTCTATCACCACTCTTGAAAATCGGAACAACGATAGCTAGCTTCCAATCATCGGGCAGGCTTGAATTGTTGATCGAAACCTGAAATAATCTTGTTAGATACGGTAATATTGCCTTTCCACCGAGTTTAATTATGTCAGTTGAATTTGTTTTTGTTATTAACTTGGAAACTTATGTAACTTAAGAGTTTTAATGTAACTGTTTGGTGATACAGTATGAAATATCTGACGTGCAATGGATAATTTCGTTTATGAAATTTGTAAAAAGTGCAAAATGCTCTCGATTACACCACAGCAGAGCCGGGCATGCCAGCAAACTAATAACTCATTCTTTGGTTTTTCCAATTTAGTTTGACACCAGTCCAGGAGTGGAGTTTTGAAGAAGTGTAAGAGAAAGTGCTGGAGCTAACTGGGGACTCTAACAATGTGAATATTTTGAAAGGTATTTTAATTTGCCAAAGACTGCTCTAATACTGATTTATTTTGATCAGTGTTCCTTGCTTTCCTTAGTCACTAAACACATTATATTTTACTCATTTACATGGCGAGGCTAGTTTGGCAGAGGAGTGGGAGTGCAGAAGGTACATCAAAGCCATTTGCCACTCCTGAGGTTCCCAATCCAGACCTCATAATAATTCTGCCAGATAGTATGATCTTGTATGTAATTGAAAATAAAGTAACAATTTTTTCCTCGCATAACTTCTTGACCTATCTTTTTTTCTGTTTTAGGAGGGCTCTAATTTGCATCTGGAGGAATTGGAAAGGAGAAAAACCTTCAAGAAGAATGTCCAGCAATATTTGATATGGGTGAAAGGATAGAAAAACTATTTGTGTTTTGTTCAGGGTGATGGTTGGTTTTATCATCTGCACTTTTTTTTAATAATAATAAAATATTTCTTCACCCATTGCAGCATTTGACTTACTGTTTAAATTAATATTTACAACAAATTTGGCATACTCAACATCATTAGCAATTTTTTTCATTTTTAGCAGTATATAATGATTATATCCTTCAAATATTTAATTTGAAATAAAAACTCAGTTGGGTTTCTGTAATAACCCCCCTCCTGGGAAATGAACAATGCTTCTGCAATTGTTCAATTATCATAACCTTCTACCATTGGAGTTAGTTTTGTTATATCATAGAAATTTGATTCTTTGGTTCTGTGTCTGGTATTGACTTCATAGATTGACTTTAAGATTTTCCCAATATCGAGTATGGCCCAATTCTCAATTCATCTAATTTCTTCCTATTCAGGCGATTTTCATGTTCCATGTACACAAGATCTCCCTTTTTAATTCAATTTGTCTCCTGTGTAGGTCGAATATTTTTTTTGTTGTCATTATGAAGTTTTATTGTATTCATGAGTGCTATTTTCCTCTCTCTTTCTAAATCTTCAGCTGTGCATTTTATTTTTAATTCATGTGGTAGGATATTTATGGTTTTACCCTCTAGCAAGTATTTTGTTGAGAATTTTGTCACTGTCTGCTCTGTCTCGTATTTCTCCACAGCTTTTTTCACAATAGTTGTCCATAGCAATCTCTTTGTCAGTTTCATTCATAATACATCTTATTTTATTCACTAAAGTCTGGTTTAATCTTTCATTGAGACCATTGGAGAAAGGCGCATCTATGGCAGTAAAAATCAATTTTATTTTTTTCTTTACTTGGAATTGTTTTAATTCTTTTGAATTTATTCCTGGATATTGATCCGTTAGTACCATCTGGACATCATGGTTTTTTGTTACTTCCTCAGTTAGTTTTACAAAGTCATCAGCGTTTTGATTTTTTGATGTTAAAATATAAGTCTTGGAACGCAGCTCAAATTAATTATTAATTTAATATAAATAGTTGTATATTCATAATATAATTTAATAATTATAAATTGTACTTAATAATTAGTAACAATGGTAGCACTGGCTCTATGTGAATATAATGATAATAATAGGGACTAAAAATTAGAATTTGTAGTATTTTACCAGTTTTTACTAATAATTTTATTACGTTTGTAGAAATTATACTGTTTGGTAGAAAATTATTTAATTTTGAGTTTACAAAAGTTGGTGGAACTAAAAATCAAACTTACCAAGTGTTTGTGCTCTGCGTTTTGTTTTTTCCCTATTTATATAAACTAAAAATCGAAGTTATCAAATTGATTTTCATTTTGATCAACTTTCGTAAACTCAAAGTTAAACATGAGTTAAAAAGTTTATATTATTTTAAATATTTAAAAATTTTTGCCTAATTAATTAGATTAACACAAATAATAGAAAGGAATTCCTTATAATAAAACAAGAATTGACCTTTCATGTACACAATTTGTGTAAGTTATGTCAAAATATTTTCATTCCATTGCATTGACTTTGAATTTGATGTTGGCATTTGATTCAAAAACTCAAAAGAAAAGAAAGCATAATAACTTCTCTAGATAGTGCTTAATTTAATATGAGGATGTGTACCATATGGAAGTAATTCATTTTAATAATGCTGAGGACATGGACCATTTTTTTAGATAATACAAACAGCTTGAGGGAATTTAATATTTCATTTTGTGTAACCATGATTTATTTTATTCCACATATTACAGCAGTAAATGGATAGCAGCTACATGCTTTCACTTTGAGGGAACTAACCTGTGAGAATCCTCCAGTTTTCTTTTGTATGCCTGGGAAAATGCCTTTTTGCTGGTCCCCCCGAGAGTGGACATTGTTTTCTGTCAAGTTATTACAGGCAAATCAAAGATTAAGATTTATTTGAATAGTATAACTTTATTAAATAAAACTGTAAGTTAACACAATTTTAAGTAGTCTTAAAAATGCACAGTATAAAAAAGAGAGAGATTGCTAGGCATATCTATATTTCTGTCAGTACTACCATCATAATATAATTCAAATTCCAGATGTGCTGTCATCCTTTTTTATTTTTCAAACAAGAAACAATTTTGAACTAAAATACAAATTATCAAATTGAAATTAAATTTTATCTTTTAAAACTTGTATTAACAAACCTAATCACTCAAGAATGAAGGTTTCTTTACAATCCTGCCAGTACATGTAACGATTTATCTAAATTATTTGTTGGTGTACAATTATTTGCTTTTGATAGAATGTTCTGAAAATCTAAATTTATATAAGAATGATTCAACAAAACATTTTCTTTAACATCTATTTTATTTTTTTTCTCCATTGATAGTGATTTATGTTCCTTTCAAACTTTCTCCTCTGATAATCTGAATGTGGTCTTCCACAGATGTTAGTTATTTGACCTGGTTCAAGTGATTTATTCTTTTCTTTACGCACATATACTTTATCAGCTTCCTTTAATGATTCTAAATTATGTCTAGTCTGATCATAAACATTTTTTTCTGTAAGAGTTTATACGATAAATGTCTCTAATTTATCTTTATCTTTCGGTAGTGAGCAATGTACGTTACTTAGTACATACTTAGTAAATAAGCAAACCGTGGACAATCAAAGTAAATTTTAAAAATTACACTAATACAATAATTTTTATGCTTTGTTTCTTTTTTCTTTACTTCATTTCACGTCCTGTACTTGGATTTTCGTTACGTGGTACGTGAGGTATTTTTTTATTATTTTTTTTTAATGTCGCATCAACATCTGGGTCATTGGCGACCACTATTAGAGTTACTCGTTATGGTAACTGTGGAGATGAAACGATGCGGTGATGATAAGGGGTGAAAGGGCGAACACAAATACAACCATGCCCGAAGCGGACCTCGAACTCGCGACCCATTTGGTCGGAGATCCCTACATCACAACTGCCTTAACGACCTCGGTCACCGGATCTGCTGTGAGGGGTTTGTCTTCAGGACGGAATATGGCACCGCGTTTTGCATATTTCTCGATGTGCCGCCAGATGTCGCATAATCGCGATCGTATCAAGCAGTGCTGCAGATCTAGCGACATGACCGAGAAAGACGCGAAACGCCGTGCCATTCCATCGTGAAGACAAGCCTTCGCGCGTTGCGTTACGAAAACCCAAGTATAATTCCTAATCGGATCGCCAGAACTATTGTCTGTTGAAGCGACTGTAGTATGGTGATAATTTTGCTGTTTTACTTTGATTCCTTGTGTTGGCTGGGGAAGCTCCTCAAAGTGGTTAGCTAAGGTTTCTCTCGAATAGTTACGTTTCTTGCCTCTTCTATTTCTTTGTGATTTGTGATCGTCGAGTGTTTGTGTTACGATGGTGAGAATAAATGCGTGGTACCGAAAAGAGTGGCCGGGATGAAGTGGATTCAAACCACGGATTGATTGCGTCAGTTTACGTGTACAATGTGAAAGTGTCGTATGATGTGGGCCAAGTGGAATGAGTTGTCATGGCTTCAAGAGCAAGAGTAGCAATAAATAAGTTATTCTTATGCGGACGTTTCCTATGCGAAATGGGAGGTGGTTCACGAGAAGCGAAATAAATGTGAAAGATTCTTGCTTGTCCTTGGGAGCGCCTGCAACACACAAATTCCACTTTGGTAAGTTTTGTTCATTTCTTTCAGGGCATTTTTCCTACTGCTAGAGGGAGGCATAACCCTTTTACTTCCTCCCATTTCCCGCTCCCTCTCCACTTCTCCCTCTCCCCCTCTCACTTTTTTAGAGTGTATCGGATTCTCTATTTTATCCCCGATTTGTTTCATGGGATAAGTAATTAAACATTGCTAAAAGTCATTTTTGAAAAATGTTAAATATAACCTTTCTACTGTATGTGATCACCAATTGTACAAACCCTATCTACAGAAAATACTAGTAATTTAACAGTAGGAAATTGTCAGTAACACTATACATTGATGTAACATACACAAGCAGTTAAGAAACTAATTTATTTTTAAATTTGCTCAAGATTTGAGGAAAGTTTAAAGATTATCGTAGGAAAACTGTTCCCGTCTTTTGGTTCGTGAATGAGAATTTCTCAACGTCCGTATTCTGTACGTTTGCCTGAATTTTGTGCAAGTGATTCGCTCTGCCGAAGTCTGTAGGTTTTCCTATAGGACGATTGATTTCATTCCAACCTGAATAGTGCTTTGTGTGCCCTTGGTGGGTATCCTAGGATTGCGACTTGGCTGGTATGCGTTTTTTTATTTATTATAGTCATATCAACCCAAGGTTCTTTGGAACTTTTCCATATTTTACATGTTGAATATTCGATTTTATATTATTTATATATACAGTTCAGTGTTTACAATACCACGGAGATTATTTTAATAATACAAAAAAATTGACACCCAATAATGAATGCACCGGAAGTCACTTAAATTTTATTAAGTATATTAGATAAAATTTTAGTAAGTGTATATATATATATATATATATATATATATATATATATATATATATATATATATAAAGTATATTTATTAGTATATATTCTGGCAAAATCTTATAATTTTCTGTTGATAGGGCTTGGAGTAGATGATGCGTCTTGTTTTGGGTGGCGCCCGTACTTTGTTACCAGTACCATTAAAAGGAAATTTTGAGACTGCGCTGGACCGTTTCTAGTTTACCTTGCTGCGACATTCGGCATGGGTCCCAACACAAGGCGTCATATTGTAGCACGGGCCGCACTAGTGACATACCGGGTTTCCCACCAACTATGGGCCACCCTCATAACTTCTAAACGTTTCACGGTATTGAAATGCAGTTTTCGCTCAACGCTAAATCTAATCCCAGAATCCCATCGTAGTTGGTTCTTCCCAATTCTGCGATCAGAAAATCTTGGGTATATTCATTTAATTTATTTTAAACTTAACCGGGCATTCCCCTGAATTTTAAACGGATGTCCTGACGCACTTCTTACAGTGTTATGTTTTATTTTAAGTTTTGTCTTTAAAAGTGCGTCCGCGTTGAGTACACTACTACAAGCTCCAGTATCTACTAAAAGGATACAATTTTTATTAAGTATGTGCACTTCCACCGTCACACCGGGCTCCGGGTTAACTTATTTATTTATTTATTTATTTATTTATTTATTTATTTATTTATTTATTTATTTATTATTTATTATTTATTATTTATTATTTATTTATTATTTATTATTTATTATTTATTATTTATTATTTATTATTTATTATTTATTATTTATTATTTATTATTTATTATTTATTATTTATTGTTTATTGTTTATTGTTTATTGTTTATTGTTTATTGTTTATTGTTTATTGTTTATTGTTTATTGTTTATTGTTTATTGTTTATTGTTTATTGTTTATTGTTT
>BLKR01011592.1:0-30182 GCA_011170035.1 Teleogryllus occipitalis
GCCGGGTCGGGCCGGGTCGGGTCGGGCCGGGTCGGGTCGAGTCGAGTCGTCGAGTCGAGTCCAGTCGAGTCGGGTCGGGTCGGGAGGAACGTATTCGGGGTTGGCTGGCAGAACCGGACGGGGCGGGGTAGGGCGGGGCCGGGCGGGGCGGGGCGGGGCGGATCTGGCGCGACGGCCTTGTACGACCTTGGCCCTGCGCGGCGCTCGTGAATCTCGCGTGGATTCTAGTGCTGATCCGAACCAGGCGGAACCAGCCCCTAGGCCCACTCGATGGCAGTGATGCGACGGGCTTTCCCGCCGAATTAGCTGTTTACGACCTCGCCCCTTACCACGAACCCCACAACCTATCCTTTATTCTTTCAGTGGTATAAATGAGCTTTGCGGCTCTCAGACGCAACCAATCTTTAGGACCCTAAACCTGGAATCAATAGGGCACTAAAAGCTGGAATGTTGAGGCTACGGACCTCAAAAAACGTCCATCACACCGTTAATCTACAGGATGAGATATTCTTGGATATTCTATTATATTTTTGGTGGCTCCGCACTTCTCGATTCTATCCCACTTGTTCAGTGTTGTGCAGAATCTGCCACTGGATGTGAAATTAAACTAATTTATTGATATTCTATGTGCGTTTCTGTTCGGTAATAAATTTAAATAATAGTCTCTGTTGTCAGGATGGATTATACCGTTACGGTAAAATACGTTCAGGTAGTACAATTACAAGGAAACACACAGAACAAATAACGGAGGATATGAGGGTCTTGAAGAAAAAGTTATATTATGGACTTAATATGGAATTTGAGGTATAGGAAAGACAATGGGGTTTAACATAGGTGAGTTCTCGCACGGCTACACTAAAATTTCTAGAAGCTGGTTTCAGATTTACAAAGTAATTTATTACCCCTTGTGAAAAGAAAACGCCACACATCGTATCCCGATTTTTAACCCTTATCTGCCTAGCGTGGGCACGCTGTACGAAGCTGTAGATAGTTCGACCTTTCACCTTAAAAAATTTCAGAAATTCAATTAGGATTGCATGTTGTTAAACACCTCATCCTAAAACGTGTCGCTATGTTAATTTCAAAATTTTGAGGAAAATAGAAAATGGTATTTTTAATATTTTGTAAGAATAAAATGGTGTAATAAAATGTTTTTAAAAATAATTCAGGCAGGTAAGGGTTAATTAACACATAGAAAATAAAAAAAACATAACGATCACTCTAAAAATAGTCTTCGTTGAAGAATGAACAAAGAACAATTCAGTTAGCAGTAAGTAGACAGTCTTTTGTAGAAAGCTCCTTTGTTAGCATTTTTCTGTCACCACAGTGAAATGTAACCAAGACACTACTAACACCATCTTGCGCGTGTAGAGCTATTGTCGGTTTTACATAGCATCCGGTCGAAGCATGCGGTGGCATACGGTGTGACGTCATGCAAAGAATAGTTCGCGTGATCTCCAGAAAAGTGGTTCAGAAGCAACACCTTTACAGACAGGTTTGTGTATTCAGTTTAGCACCCTCACAGAGAGATACATCGGAGTGTCAGGTAAGAAATTTTCTGAGAAAGTGATGCAGATCAGATCTTCTTTGAAATCTTATTGTCATAGGTAATACCACAAGTGCTTTGAAAATTGTCGATCAATCCTGGACTCGCGGATTTATCTGAGAATTTCCAAAACGCGAGTGGTGTTTAATAGGACTAATCCACGAATGAAATTACGCCCAACAAAGTTCCAAAATGCGCCAAATATTGCAAATAACTGAAAGCATGTTAAAATCAAAGAGGTGTGGCGTCATGGAGAAAAACGCACAGACATTTACAAGTATGTACAAGTTTATTTACATGTATGTACAATAAGCAACTTCTGCTCCGAACCTACACTCTTGTAAATATTTCCATGTGGATACCCCACATAGCTAGGGAGGCCCCGCCTCCTCTGACGCTACTCCCGCGCCGCTACCGTGACCTCGTCACCCGTGCACTAGGCACGACACGCTCCAGCCTGGGCGTAAAGTTTTGCGCATCGCGCGAGATTTCCAGAATAAAAACCCACCGTCTGAGCTCGTCGGCTCGATTTTATACCAGAGTGCAGCCGTCACGTGACCGTCCTACATGTGGAAGGGAGGCTCGCGTCCACCACGTGACGTTCCCGGTCAAGCTGGCGTCCCCTTTGTCTAAATGTATCCCAAAGCCGGGGCGCAGCTATTCATGCCCGCAGGTATGCGATACTTCCGCTCCTCCTCTCACCCACGGCCGCCACCGTGACGCTACAGAGGTAATGTTATGGTACGTACGCAGTTTATTGCACGTCAACACAGCGATTGATCCATGCCGCCTCGTAAGACAGATGAGTCGCAGATTTTTAGTTGCCAGTAGGGAGGAGTGGTAGAACAAATCGGATAGAAAATGCATTTTCTTAGATACACCGCCCTGATTGGGGCATTTTATATGTACAGTTAAACACTATTGGTTTTAATTTCCCAAGTGGAATAGTCACAGTAAACTCTCTTACTGTTCTAGACTGAGTTTTTTTCTGAAAGGTTTTACGGAAATAGTTGGGTGCGCGTTGTCTTTCCAGATGCCTCGGGTGTATGGTAACTGCTTGCGGTCGTTTCAGCAGGCGCCTCCGAGCGACTATTAGGCTGCGATACATTTACGGCTGCCTTTGACATCAGCTCACACAGTGTCATCCAATCGGGAGCTTACACGTCACTACAGTGACGTCACTATAGTGACGTTCAACCTTCCGATTGGATGACGCCGTAACAGCTGATTTACGTCAGAGGCAGCTCTAAATAAATCCAAGAATAAGTCGTGCGATTGACTGACAGCTGTCTTCACTATTTCCGAGCGAATGCGGGCGTCATCGCAATCCTACATCCTGAGCGCAAGATGCTGTACATGCGTATCGCTTTGTGGTTGGCAACGGAGGATTCTAGTAAGAGTGTATGTCCTGATTGGAGTGAGATGAAGAGTAAGTAATTTGAAATAGATGAAGAAAATAGCCTAACTCATTTGATGTATCGTGTTTTTGAGCAATGTGTTTTTCAGTGATAGTCCACACACATTGTTAGAGTGAAAAAATACCGACTTAATCTCTGCTACTTTACTGAATGTTTCGTTGTAAAGAAGATAGGAATGCGATAGGTTGACGCAAACTAATCCCAAATCATTGTAGTTAAAAATATAAATTCCATTATTTCAATATTCGTGGTGTCATAAACGAGTGGATGATGTGAAGAGAAAATTATTTTCATAGCTTCTTTGGAATGTAAAATCATGATGTGCCATTGGTGTCTGGTTTGCTTCAACTGTCCGCTTCGAAAATCCATTCAGTGGATGCGCATTGGTTATCTTATTGACCCAAAAGGACAGATTCATTTCCGAACTAATTTTTAAAAATCCTCAGCAAGTTTGTTTCTGAAGGCAAGCAAGATGGGGTCCCAAGACGTATATCTATATATATAAAAGAAAGTCGTGTTAGTTACACTATTTATAACTCAAGAACGGCTGAACCGATTTGGCTAAAAATTGGTGAGCAGGAAGCTTAGAGCCAGGAGACGGACATAGGATACTGTTTATCCCGTTCGACAGCGTTCCTGTGTGAGAACGCACGTTTTTGCACGTTTTCACACGTTTTCGCGTGATTTCGCATGTTAGTGGTCATTGTTGCCTGTTGTAACCCATTGTTGTAACGCCGCACTCATAACAGAAGGCGATAATGATAGCCGCCTTTCTTTCGCCGTTATATCTATATATAGTCGTGTTAGTTACACTATTTATAACTCAAGAACGGCTGTACCGATTTGGTGAGCAGGAAGCTTAAATCCAGGAGACGGACATAGGATACTGTTTATCCCGTTCGACAGCGTTCCTGTGTGAGAACGCACGTTTTTGCACGTACGCAGTGCAACAAGGATAGTACAGTTTCTCACAGTGAGTGCGACGTGAGAAAAAGATGGGACCGGCTGTTAAGGCGGAACAGAGTTCGCCGGGTCAGCTAGTTTATTGATAAAAATTTGTGACAACGCGATCCAATTGGCTCAATCCAAATCGTAATTAATGGGCTCGAAAACAAATCGTAAAGTTTGAGGAAAGCATTTTGTTTACGGTTACAGAAATATATCCTTCTTCTTCACAGGATTCTCCTTCTGCGCAGTGCAATGGATCGAATAAGGAATACAAAGAAAAAGGAACTTCCGGCCAATTGCGGTCAACTTTGCAAGTGTTCATGCTTTCACAAATAATGATAAGAACAGCTTGAGGAAGTGGCGAAAGAATGTACAAATGGGAAGTGAGAAAAGTGATAATTCTGTTTATAACTTCGTTTATTTAAACATTGCGGATCATAAGTGTACCATCACGTTACGTGTTATTTGCGTTACATTCGATTAGCCACTAGTGTTTACAACGATTTCACAGGAATTTGAATCCTTAATTCGGCAATTACTATAACAAAAATCAAAGGAATGAGTACAAAACAAAGTAGTTTAGGAAATAATAGTTAATTTTCGCATTATTTTGAGAGAACACGAAATTTGGTTTAAAGAATTTTTACCTTAAGCGAGCGCACTTGTTTACATTCTCCTACACCACTATATTGCATGGAGAATGTATTCTTCCTCTGCAGCAAAAAGTGCTAACTTTACAAAAGAGGTCCCTCATAACAAAAAAGTGGATTTTTTAGTTCTAAATTCCATTCTCTAGTACGCTGTGTAGTCAGAATTCATATTTTGTGATAAAAAAGAAAACGATTGTGTTTGTTTTGAGATAATTTTGAAATGCCGTCATGTAGAGTAATTTCAAAAATTGAAATAATCATTTCATGTTTATAGAGCGAGACTGATCAAGGAATATCAGTTTTGGTGAAAATATTGTTTCCGGTTTAGAGGCTAGAGCTGTTTACAGGCGGACGGACACACGGACAGACGGACACACGGACAGACGGACACACGGACAGACGGACACACGGACAGACGGACAGACGGACACACGGACACACGGACAGACGACACACGGACAGACGGATAGGCCGCAGGCAGACAGGTATACGGACAGACAGGTGGACAGCCGTTTTGCTGCAAACAAATTTTTCGGTATGAATAATCCACAAAACATGGATTCTGACTATACATAGTAGAATTCTGAGTATGTTAGCGCATGTTATATGAAGAATTTACTGCCAAACGTAACGAGAATTATCGAATTTTTCGGTAGGAATAATCCACAAAATATAGATTCTGACTATACATAGTAGAATTCTGAGTATGTTAGCGCACGTTATATGAAGAATTTACTGCCAAACGTAACGAGAATTATCAAGTTTTTCGGTATCGGGAAGCAGCAGTAAGAATTTACCTGGTAAAACTTTCTCCAGGTAACACTCCCAGCGGGACATCATCCCAAGTAGAACAAGCTGGAAGCGCCTTCCTACATATGTGGTCATATAGAGCATATAAGAATGTGTGTGTGTGTGTGTGTAAGGAGAGTGGTGGGACAACGAATTAGAAAGGAAAGGCCATGCCCACTTGCTGGGGAACTACTCCGGCATCCACTTGGTATTGACGGGAGAAGCATCCGAAACTACCAATAAGAGCAGCCAGCCGCTAGAATTCTCCTCCAGACAGACAGTGGATTCAACCTAGCTCTGTAATTAGTATCGAAAATCCGTCAGCATCAGGACTCGAACTCTAGGACCTCCCAGACAGTCTCTGCAAAGGAAACAGTTGTTCCCCTGAGCTAACTCAGCCGGTTATACTTTCTTTCAGATCATGTCCTCTGATCATCGATCCATCAAATCATTCATCCATTCCAGGTAACACCACACAGTTCAGTTAAATTGTTCGAAATTAGGGAAGTTTTTGTCTAGGTTTGATATTTGGTTCTGACATTTTTTGTGTTGCTGGTCTGGAATATCCGATTTGACAACAATAGTTTTGCCTGAAAACACGTTTTCAAGCAATGAATTCCGCCTTTTTTCATGTTTCAAAATAATTAACTGCAGTGACGTCACTATGATGATTTCAAGCTCCCGATTGGATGACACCGTAGCACCTGATTAAAGTACCATTATAAATAAATCGAAGTATATATTCAAATAGCATTAGCGGTACTTCTTTCAATGATTGGCTTCATCTAATCTCATATTGGTATTCAGCGACCCAAAAAACATACAGGAACGAAATACAAAAACTACACCTAACCCTTCTGCTATTTGCACTCGAGGGGAATCACGATGACGTAGGTTGTCGTGGTTTCTGATGGAGTGTCGTAGACGTCGACCCGGACCCTGAGTCTCGCGGTATTGCTCAAGTCGTTAGCTTGAAGGTGCAGGCAGTGAGAAACGCAATGATAAGCTCCTGGCCTGCCCGTAACCCACCAATTGGGCCTAAGGCGCGTCGACCTTTGAGCAAGATTGGGTGAAGGATACTTCTCGGAGTACTCTGGATTCTACATATAAAAGTCCCGCAGGAAAACTGATACCACCATGAGGTGGTTGCCGAGGATCCGGTGACACCCGCGTCGATAGCCTCAAGGTGTAGGCAGTGGGGACACGGGAAGGGGACTCCGAGCCGCCCGAACCTTAAGTTCCGATGGTCCCCAGTTGGGCTCTCGGATTCGTCGTGGCAGTAGCCCGATACCCTGGGCAAAGAGGAGGGAACTTCCCGGCGCATATGAGTGGCGCATTGTCGAGACTCCGGTACTAGCCTGGATACCTAGGAGCAGGCAGGGCGGCCGGACCCAGGTATTGTATGGGGAGGTTACCGTGAGAGTCAACTGCGTTCTAACGGGACACAGATACCAGCCCACGGGCGTACTCGTGCGCCCGCGGAGGGTACGGATAGAGGCTAGCGTCTCGGTGCCCACCCCGGGGTGAATTCCCCCTGTTAAAGGCCAACTACGTGTTAGGCAAAACCACGTTACACGCATACACATTGCTCTTTTTTAATCTGCATTTGCGTGGACTTAGGCGCCGAAGAAGGACTATCGCGGTGGCGCCGAGGGGGGGGGGCAGGGCGGAGGGGGGAAGTGCTGCGGAGCGAGCAGTGTTGCGGTGGCGAGCGCGCGGGGCCTATCGACGTGCGCCCGCGGCGGCCGCGGAGGGGGCGGAGGCGGGGGCGGGGAGGCTAATGGAGATACACTGCGGCGGCGCTCCGCTCCGCGGCCGCGCGTTGAAGGGACCCACGCGCCCTCATCCGGCTTCATCCGCAGGCGGGGGGGGGGCGCGTTCACAAGCTTTCTCTGATCGCAAGACGAATACTCAGGCTCTCGAATTTCGTTGGTTGGTTGGTTGTTCCGGGCGCGTGAACTAACAAGGTCATTAGTTCCGTAAGTATAGTACATATTCCCCTCGGGAGGTGGCGGTGATCTTCCCCCGCTGGATGGCCAGATCCGGCGCGACTTACCGCCAGATAGCGGTGTTTCCCCCACAAGGTATCTCCACTCCGGAATCATTGACAGACAATCAATCAATCAATCTTCGAGGTTCAAGAGTTTGGGGCACTGCGTCCAAGAACGCGTTTCCTAAAGGCAGTGAATTCGAATCTCTCGAAAGGCATGGATGTTTTCACTTGTGTTGTGACATGGTGTGGTTCCCAGTCCACGTTTCCACGCCCATGATTTTGAATCCTTAGTCTGAGTTGATACAATGTGTAGGCAACGGGCAAACGGACTTCTACAGTCAGCACCATTTCGATGCATCTTCACTCCTTACTATTAAAGCGGCCCAAGCATCCACGAGTCTACGAGCCACATCTTTTTTGGGAAACCAAGCTGTTACATCAACACAGGCTTACGCGTCACATCGACGTGAGGACTGCGCAGAGTGGGTAAGTATCCCAGTTATTGCGCGTGGAAATATGTCTCAATCAGAATTGGGACGCCTACACCGGGAACACCGGGAGGTGTGAGGAACGAAAATAGAGAATACATCCAGTGGTGATTTGCTGTTGCCTTCTGCATACGTAGCGTGATTCATAGGGTGATCGTGAGGGGAACATGATGATGAAAGCTGAAAGATAATGAATATAATGTGTGCCAAGTATACCGTAAGCATATGGAAAGTGTTCATCCCTGGAACTGGTCAGCACAGCCTCCGACTCCGCATGGTTGGTAGCTGCTCCAAGCACAAGTGCGTCCCAAAATTCTTCACAAGAAGGCAGCTCTACATATTTTTTCCTGGGGCTTTTTCCAACTTCAGGGGATGTCGATTTCGACTATCCGTGCAGGGTACTTACTATGTCCTTCATGGGGAGACATTAACCTTTACGCTAGACCCACTTGCGAGCTCCTCGGTATGTGGTCAGCAGACCACAAGGCACACGTGACAACACACATATATGAAAGACTAGGGACAAACAACCATGCCCACGGCGGGACTCGAACCCGCGACTCTTCCGACCGACGCGCTGAGTCGGCAGACGCTCTAGCCACTTCGGCCATCCAGGTCGGCAAGTAGAGAACTATACATCTAAAACGGAATAATAGCAACGCAGGTTTCAAATTTAGGAGAGATTTTACCGTAATTAGTGATAACCAGAAATGTTAAAATATTCTTTAAAATATTTATTTCCTTGTTCTACACAAGAGTCCTTCAAGGAACTAAAAATTATAAACTAAATGCCATTGAAAATTCATTGCAAGCAACAATACAATAGGAATGTTCCAAATACATAAGACGTTTTGAAATATATATAAAAATATTAAAAGTAAAGTCATTGATCATGATGCACGGTATTTCAATATCGATACTGCTACCTCAACATCTTTTTTGTTATTTAAAGTCGCATTAACATCTAGGTCATTAGCGACCACTATTTGCATTAACGTTATGGTGACTATGAAGGTGAAACGAAATGGTGATGGTAAGGGGTGAAAGGACGAACACCTATACAACCATGTCCGAGGTGGGACTCGAACCCGCGACCCCTCGGTCCGAGATCACTACGACACTACTGCCTTGGCGAGGCACCGGGCCGACTACTTCAACTTTGGTACATCACAAATGAATGATTCGCCAGAATCCATACCAACACTGCTATTTAAGAAAAGAAATCCAGGTATTGCCACGTTCATAGACGCAGATGAGCATATGGCCCTCGTACCTTTTTTCTGGTGTTCGATCAACAGTTAAACCGGCTGCGCTATCGCATGATCTGTAGTGAAATTGTTCCAGTGACAGACCTGTCCGAACATCAATGGAACCATTCTAGTTTTCAGTGGTCTTATTTTAAACACGACAACCAACAATCAAGACAAAATCCTACGGTGAGATCTGAGAGTTAGTCGCAGATAAGGCAATGCTCAGGCTATTGAAATAACACGTTTTCTGTCTGCTCTGTCAATGTCAATGTCGTACGTATCATTATGACTTAACGATTGGTTGTGGGCATCGTGTGCCTGAGCAAGTTCAGTGAGGCCACTTATACGCCAAGTCTGAATTTGTTGGTCAAGAAATACACACGGTCAAGTGTCTGTTTTTTCGGAGTCGCAGTATAATTGGTGGACCGAACAAAGTCAACGTTATGGGGAAATATGTTCAGAAAATGTGCTCAAACCGGTCTTTTTGTTGTTTTCTACCATTAAATGGCTGCTTACATCTGGGTAGTTCTTTAATAATTGTAAGTATAACGTGCGCAATATTTTATATATTATTAATTACTTGCTTTAGAATTAGTTTGTTGGGTCACAATTACTGAGAAGTAACTTTGAAAGCTTGAGGATGTTACTCAGTTTGTTGCGTAACTATATCTACTGAAATAACAAAAGGTTACTATTACAGAGAAATGCATTTTCATTATGAATACACATTTTTTTTTATTCCTTACTAAGATTTTATATAGGAATCCGAAATTAATTCCCTCTTCCATGAAATAAATCTGACATATCACTGTGCTTTTTTTCATGGTTTATGAGCCTAGAAAGGGAGTATACTCTAGGAAGACTCTTTCAGAGTATAATATTGCAGTGAAGAACATCATGTCTTGAAAATAATATAGCTTTAATTTTTATAATCAGTAATGGGAAATAATTAAATAATAACATTGAATTAGCTTATCTTACACCAAAAGGTCACATAGACAATACAACGGAGCAAAATTCGATTTCCATTTTTTCCGAGATTAAAGAAACAAAATTGAAAATGAAATGCATTTTTCACTAGAATTTCACCAACTATTTTTTACTATAATCCATTTTTTATGATAAATGACATTTTTTAATCTAAAATTTGATCCTTATGTCTATATTTAAGAATTCACGTATATCCCAGTTATTTCTAAATTCAATTTTATCTGCAGACATTTCATTTTAAGGCAGTTGTACGATCTGTAGTAGAAGTTCAGAAAACTAGGAGTACTACGTGATCCGGCTTGGGAACGACAGAGCCACTCTGCCTGGTCGCTGCCAAGAGGTTGGCGACCCGCGCTGGGAGATGTGCCCAGAACCCCCCCCCCCTCTCTCTCTCTCTCTCTCTCTCTCTTTCACCTTCCTTCCCTCTCTGTCTCTTTCTCCGCGGTCGAGGCAGGAGAACGCAGCAGTACACTTCTGTTTTGCGACCGGCGCGAGCTCAATTGTCGTTCCCGCTTTAAAGGTGCAATTCCGCTCCGAACAGCTGGTCGCGTGGGGTGATTGCACCGGCCGCGAGGAAGACGACCTATGTTTTCCGACCCGCTCTCAGTCCCGCGAGATTGCAGGGGTTTCGAGTGCCGTCTTTTTGTCACCGGCGGTTGCATTCTTTGGTTTCCTAGATTGCGTCGTTAGCCTTCAGTGATTTCTTTGTTGCGGATTTTTTATTGAGATCAGATTCGAACAAGTTTACCCTTCTTGTTTGGATAAAATTGTCTTTAACAATGGTTATTTATATACTAAGGCATTTAAATAGGGTTTTCCAAGAAGATTGTATTCTCCTGAGTGGACAACATTCTGTTTAATCCCGGTATGTATAAGTAGGTCCGCGCGCGCTCACACATACACACGCACGCGCGCAATTATAGTTCTATACTTCATTACTGCGTAATTTGTAGGTTTATTAACTCGGAGAAGGACGAGGATATTTTGCAGCGAGACTTAGACAAATTACACATCTGGGCGGAAACAAACGGCATGGAAATAAACAGTTCAAAGAGCAAGTCCATCACGTTTGGTAGGGGTCGAAGTTACAATTAAACCGCGTTTAAATTGAGTAATAATGATACCTCGACTCACGTCTTGAAAATATTTAGAAATACAGCTAGACAGTAAATTGAGCTGGGAAAATCAAGTAAATTTCGTTCTAGGGAAAGCCTGGAGATCTTTGCATTTTGTTATGCGGATTCTGAGGAAGAGTACAGTGAGAGCCAATAAACTCCCATACATGTCATAAGTCTCGGTTAAGTACCAGCAATCGACAGCTACTTGCAGCTCTGTGATACGCGTAATGCTGGTCGGACAGGAATTTCTTGAGATGAGAAGAAGATGGAAATCGCCCGGAGCAAGATCCACACCATAGAGTGAATTGTCAAACAGCTCCCAACGGAACTGCTGCAGAAGATCTGTTGTCGTGATGACATGTTGGGAGGGAGTATGTATTGGGAGAAAGATGAACTCCGGGTTGATTGTATTAAAAGTGGTTTATTAGGAGCCCTTGTTGCAAAAACGGTTACATCTTACCAGAGGCTACGCAGCCCAGCACTCAGTCGGTCGTCGCCATGAGGAGGGTGGGGGAAGGTGGCAGGCAGCGGCGGTGGCGAAGGCGGTGACGAAGGCGGCGGCGAAGGCGGCGGTGAAGGCGGCGGCAAAGGCAGATAGGCTGGCGGTGGGTATGCAGTCAATTCCCGTCTCGGTCAACCCGAGGGCAACCGTAGAGTGGGACGCCGGCGATCACTACCGCGCTCATGAAGAGCGGGAAACAAGCGACAACTTATGTTTTTTTTAAATTTCCCCTCTCCAGCATCCCTGGCGGGAATTCATTCATTTAGTGGCTTACTTGATAAACTCCAGCATTACTGCTTGTGGAGATGAGGGGAAGGCTTTAACTTAACATACTAATCTTAAATTAACTTAAAACTATGTACAAAATGCCTCTTTGGGCGATTGCAGTTTTAATTTATCATTGTTGTTAAAATATTGAATATGAGTTCTTTAAATTGTTCTTTTTTCTTATGACTTATGAGGCCGTAGGCGGTCTTATATATACCGCCGGGCCAGTCCATCCCGGCGTCAGCGGTGGTGGCGTTGCCCTGGTTCGGCGGCACACACAGGGGTGCGGGGTAGGCGAGCGGTCAGCCTACACATCTGGACACCATACCAGCGCGGCCCGAGCGGAGGGCGAGCGGGGAGGGGCGCAAGTCGGCGTCGCCTAATCACATTGTAGTGAGCCGAGCCGTATGTGGGCGACCGATGTTTGATATTTTGCAAGAGGCGCAGCTTGTTTTTTCTCAGATGGGAGATAGCAAGGAGCTTTGAGAGTCGTATTTTTGTCGTCTTTTGAATTCTTTTGTTTCTTAGTTCGAAACGTTAGCGTCGTGTAACTTCTCTTTTAGATTAGGCGGATTTTGTATTTGGTCTGATAGGATGTTTCCCTTCTTCTTCTTCTTCTTCTTCTTCTTCTTCTTCTTCTTCTTCTTCTTCTTCTTCTTCTTCTTCTTCTACGGAAATAAATAATTATTTACATGTCAAGAGATTTAAGAAACAGTTTTCTCCACAACGGACTATATTTAATGTTTAGATTAACCTCTCTTTAATCCTGCATTGTACTCACAATACTGGATCTCTTTTTTTGTAATTTTAGTAATACTTGTTGATAAGAATTACTCCGCGGCCGCCTATTGAATCTTTCTAATCCGGTACGAGCGTCTGCGTCGTGGTATTTGAAGTTTCAACCATTCATTGAGGACATCCTCGGAGCTGTACTGTTATGGACGATTGTTTACTATTTTGTTTCCGGGCGCGTGTATCAGCCACTAATACGGCCAGTGTGGGATGAGTGGCCGTAACAGCACGCCCGGAAACAAAATAGACCGACTCGTCGGTCTGCTGCAATTCCCCTTCCAAATATCTTCGGCAGCGGGCACCACCGCAGGCGGGAGAATCTCCAAGCCCCCAACTGTTCTTGTGATATGTGTGGTATTTATTTTTATTTATTTTCTTACTTTACGTCAAAAAAAGAAACTGTGCGTGACGTGCTACGGGGAGACGTGTATAGTGTGTACGTTTTCATAATTCTGGAACCCCTACTCTCAGACATTTACAAGTTGAATTCTGAATACAGAAAGAAATGAGCGTTTTTTTTGTAATGATTGTTAACAAAATATGCATTATGAGTGTGAATGTCTGTGTGTATATGTTCGTGTG
The DNA here is from genome assembly GCA_011170035.1 of Teleogryllus occipitalis. Classification (NCBI taxonomy): domain Eukaryota; kingdom Metazoa; phylum Arthropoda; class Insecta; order Orthoptera; family Gryllidae; genus Teleogryllus; species Teleogryllus occipitalis. Next base: position 13,334 of record BLKR01011592.1, read on the forward strand.
TAATGGAAGAGGAGAAGCAAGTGTGTAGAAGAAGAAGAAGAAGAAGAAGAAGAAAAAGAAGAAGAAGAAGAAGAAGAAGAAGAAGAAAAGAAAATGCTCAGTCTGTGATCTTTTGGAATTGGAGAAACTAAATAAAACTACCGATCAGCATATACTATGACGCTATCCAGCTAGTTTCAAAAATCCACTATCGTCGAAACTAACACTATTACAGTTGACCCCAGTTATAGTGAACTCGGATATAGTGAACCCTCGGTTATAGTGAACTTAAATCACTGGCCCCGTTTCACTTGCATTAAAAATAACCATTAGAAGATTTGGTTATAGTGTACCTAAACCTCCGTTATAGTGAACCTAGAAAATAAGACCTGGAGATTAATTTGATCACTTATGTTATTAGACGATTAAAAGGGCCTTCGGAGTGTGGGCTGGCGTTCCAACAGTGCAAGAAACATTGAAAGGTGTCAAGACTGTATTACGATACTTAAGAGACAGAGAACAATGCAGAATCAAGTATGGAGAGAGCACGACCTCTAGAGAAGGATGTAATGAAAAATACATCGCATACCATTCAAACAAAAATAAACGATATATTTACGTACAAAGAAAGACATTAAAATTTTCAGTTCGTGCTGTTATTGAATTTTCCGGTATATTAATAAAATCAATCATTGTGGAGAAATTATATTTATTTTTAACATCGGATATAGTGAAGTTCTGATATAGTGAACCTCTGATATAGTGAACATCTGATATAGTGAACATCTGATATAGTGAACATCTGATATAGTGAACATCTGATATAGTGAACATCTGATATAGTGAACCTCTGATATAATGAACCAAACATGTTAGTGCCCAGAAGTTCACTATAACCGAAGTCGACTGTATATCCACCTGGTCAACGACAATCCAGGGCCAAGAGTTGCCCGGAGCCATCTCAGCAGGTACTGCTCTGGTTCGAGGTGCGTATCACCGCCAGAGCTAACGGCCCTTTTCCGGCCCCGTGCGCACCCGTGCTTCCTCACGAGACCTTGCTTTGCGTGCGCGTGCTCGCGCGGTGCGTGCGTGTCGCGTGTCTCCCGTGCTGTGCGTGCGGCCCGGCGCGTGCACGCGTGTTCTGTGAATGGCATTCTTCCCTGCCGTGCGACCGACTGGTAATTATGCGTCCCGGCGTAAAAAAAGGCAGCGCTGTCCGAACGAACCTTTTCGCCGACGCCGACTAAATATACAGCGCGCCCGCGTTATTTTGGAACCACGAAACGGGGTCTGCTTCATTATTGTCCGCCTCCGGAGGTCAGAGGCCCCAGCAGCGAAATTCGCAATTATAACGGGAATAGAGTTGTGGACGTTGGGATTAAATACTAATGGTATTGGAGGGAATTATATTCGGGATTGTTTCAACGCTGAGTATTCAACCGAAATGCTTTTAACACTTTTTTAATACATTCTTGGAATTAGTTTCAGTTGTAAATTAATGAAAATATTCTAATCGTTATGATTTAGGGAATTAAAGCATGTGGAAAAATTTTTAGCAAAATAGGCATTTGTGCTGATGGTATTTTTAATTAGAGTCGTCAGTGTAATAGTTGACTTCTTACAACGTTTTGTTTGTAGATCAACAGATCAACATCTATTACTTCCATAAGAGCTTAGTGCAAAAAGGTGTCAGTTAACACTCTTATTGCTTAGACATTTTAGCGGACGTGAAATGCTAAGAAGTGACTGACCCTGAAGGAAAATGTAACTGAAATTGATTTCCTTACAAATAAAAAATTGTGTTTAAGGATAAAAACTGGAAGCATTTACGTCTTATAAAAAACAATAACTCCAAATGTTTGTTCTATTTTTAATAATTTTTTTGGAAATAAATGTTACCTTACTGTAAGAACTCATCCGATCAAATGAAATTCATTTTAGTTGTGATTCCAACCAACTTTTTACGTTTAATTTTCTCTAAATGCTTAATATTTTTCACTTGAATTTTGAATCAGTTGTTTGTCACTTGCATAACACAATCATTACCATTTCTATCTTCGGCGTTGGAATCAAGTGTTTGCGAAATGCATGCGAAATTCGAAAGACAGCTTTAATTTAAACAATCAATGACATCAACAAGCTGAATCAGTAAAATGCGCAAATTATAATAAATAACTTTTTGTACAAATACAAAAGAAAAGCTAGCAAATTACTGTACAAATTACAAACGTTTGAGTACAGTAGGTCATTTAATTAACAATTATTTTACAGATACAAACTTATTTTATAATAAGTATTTTCGAATTTTTTATGGATTTTTCCGGGTCACGGGGCCTGCCATGGTTGGAAGAGCGTAAGCAACGCTTATTTTGCTTGTAGGCAAATGCGATCCGGCCGTGTCCAAGAAATTCGAAAGGTCTCTTGGTCTCTTGTGCCTCTTGAAGTGGGCTGCGGCCAACGCCTACGCCAACGCCAACGCCAAGGAATAAAAGCGGCTGTAAAAGAGCTTGAAAAATAAATCAACGAAGATGCTACGCTCATAAAGAAGACGCAATGTGCGACTTTGCAAAATATTTTTGGGTCATCCAAAGATTTGCGACTGCATTTTGTTAAACTCCTTGGTGGAATTAGTCTCTTTAAAAAACCCACTAAAAGTAAAAAAAATTAGGTTTTTGTACCAACTGTAGCTCGTGGAGTGGAAAAGCTAATTATTATGCAACAAATACATCAACACCAATTCGATGATACATAACTGTGTTCCTTACAACTAAAAAATCATCTAAATCAGGATTCACTGGATAAATTAAACATTACAAGAAAAAAATGATGATTCCAGTCAATTTAAATATATTCGAAGCAGACGTTTCGGCCTAAATTGTAAGGCCCTATTCAGTGTCTGTACATTTCCTAGTTATGTTACACCATAATATCGAGATATAATACAAAACCAGGCACTTCTAATCTTAAACAATGGTGGTCTAAAGGACCATAGTGGAAAGGCATTGAGGAATGCAATTGATTAACTTGGAAGATCCTCTTCCAATTAAAGTAGTTTAAGGTATCGGTGCATGTTGTTCGATACGCAACGGTTCAAGGTACGGACTTTACAGACACTAAAGAGGGCCTTACAATTTAGGCCGAAACGTCTGCTTCGAATATATTTAAATTGACTGTAATCATCGTTTTTTTTCTTGTAATGACAGAAACATCATCGTCTTACATGTGTATTCTCTGAATTTCAAATTGTGCTGTCGCGTCGTTGCCATTGTCGTATTGAGACCTGATATCTCGTGAAAGACTCCCTTTAGCAAAAGAAGTGGGGGGGGGGGGGGGAGTTCAAACTTGTAATTTCGAAGAAAAATCGTTAATTAAAAAAACTTCCTTCCAAAATTAAAATACTTGTTTCAAATTAGTAAGACTTTGGGATTGTCCAGATCTACGAAGAAACATAATTTTTTTAAGAAAATCGTCTGAACAGTTGAGAAGCATTGCACACGCACGAACAAACACTGACTTTTGCCATCAGCCAATTTTTCAGTATCAAAGAACCCACAAAACGAGAAATCTGCGTACACAACTTGATAGAGGAAACAATTTACTAAATGTATGGACAGGATTTATCCAATTTTGCGGTGTCAGGATTCTACAATCCGTCTTTTTTTAAAAATCGCTGATTTTCGCCGCAGCCTTACAATATTTCCTCTCGACTATATAAATAGTTTGCGAGAAAGAAAAAATGTCCAACAATTATGCTCAAAACGAGAATGGACAACGGACATTATCCAACATCCGATATTACAAATAACACATTTTTGTTTAAAAAGCAGACATTTGCCCCCCATCACACGCTACGCTAGTCCACCTTCATCGCCTACTATGTTATTTCAGTAGTATACATACCTTTTGCGGCTCTCACACGCAACCAATGTTTATAAATGAGGTCTCTAAAGAAAGATAATTTCACGGAGACGTGACGAATTACATTTTGACTTTAAATGTGTGAAGGATTTGTTGAAAAACGCCTCTAAGTATGCGTGTTAAATGCAATACGCATTACTCGTTCGGCTTTTTGAATTTATCGTTAAATAAATCATAAACCCTTAAGCATTTTAGGGCCTTAAATACTAAAATATTGAGGCCAAAGGCCTTAAAGTAGTCTCAAAGAAGCCTCAAAGAAGGAGATTTTATTAAACATTATTTTACATATTTGCTGGTTCGACGCTTCTCCATTCTACCCTACATGTTCAGAGCATGTAGAATCTACAACGGAATGTGAAATTAAACTACTTGATATTCTACCCGATTGAATTACACGGATGTATCTCTGCTCAATAGTAACGTTAAATAAGAATAGTTTTTATTCACAAGGGTGTAGTGTATTGTCATCAATTACAAGGAAACATTTATAACAAGTGATAGAGGATAAGAGGGTCTTGAAGAAATATATATATATATATATATATTACAGGCTTAATATGAATAAATAGGGAAGGGGATGGGGTTTAACATGCAAACGTTCTCGCACAGGTACGCTAGTAAGACACGTGAAACTAGTTTTTGTGAATTTTCATCATAAGACGTCATTTCGTGCAAGGCTCGACGGTTTGAGCAAGCCCGCATCCTCTGGATCTGACTGCAAAAATCGCAAGCACCAATTGACAGCCCTTCCGCCACCATATAACCCCACTCGCAGTCTCCCAACATCCTGCTCTTTGAGTGTAACGGCGCTGGCACATAAACGGGGCGCTTTGAAAGCGTAGCCAAATCACGGCCTGCACGGGTCACTTTATTTTGAGTATGGATTTAGATATGTCTTTTGGATTTAACTACGACAGCCTTTTTATGGCTAAATTTTCTCAGTAATATTTGTTGCCAGGTTTAAAAATCACGTTTGGCAAAATTTTCAACACAGAAAGGTTGGTTGGTTTAAATCATTCTAAATAAACTCATGGCTTAATCTCAGAGGTTAATAACTAAAGTGTTTGTTTAAGAGCACAATTAAGGGTGAATATTTCGTATATTAAACTTGATACAATTAGAATATCGAGGAATAAAAACGATCCTTTGCATTGAAAAGAATATATCGAAACATTAATACACCACACATAACATTAAATGCTGGTATAACTTTAAGGAGGTAACATTCACGTTGTTTAATACACGAAGAATCCGATTAAAGCGTGAGAGCGTAGGCTTCCGCTGCCAAAGTCAGTAACAACTTGTCTGACTGCGCGTCTAGGCAGAAATGCGCAATTCGCCCTGAGGAAGGTCGCAGAATGGCGGCCGAAACATTGGCACCTGTGCCTAGAACGCGGCGTCTTTCGGACAGCCAAGTAGTTAGATTAAATGTCAACTACAACTCACCACTAAATCAATATCAATATCAATAGTTAGATTAAAGCTAGTCTCGGGTTCTATATTGCTTCGGGGTGTGTTTGGCTGTGCAGTCTGTCTCCAAGAGGACGCCCGCCCCCTCCCAAATCCTCTTCCCTTGCCTCGCCTCTCGCGCTGCGAAAGCCTCCTCGCCGATTCGCGGGGGAGGGGGGAGGGGCGGAGGGGGTCGAGGGGCCCGGGCCAGAGGCATCGATCGCCGCGGGCGAGGGCTACGGGAGGGCAGAGGGGGAGTAGAGGCGCGTTGCTTTGATCCGATCGGGAGCGCTCCTGGGAGCCGATTGGGGCCGATTTGAGCCTGTGCCAGAACCACCGTTCCCTCCGCCTCCTGCCGACCTCTTCGCCCATCGCCCCTCCCGCCCACCTCTCGCCTCTCCAAGCCCTCACCAGGTCACATGTTTGCTTGTCCGTCTGCTCGTTCGCGCCCCTGATCATTCTCTCGCCCACGCTTTGGCCCATAATTTTATATTTTCTTCATTTTGCTTCATTACTACATACAGATTTTATTACTTCACAATTTTTCTCTTACGTTAGAAAAGACATTATGCAATAAAACTCGTAGGTCGAATCCAACTCAAATTGATCACCAGCATTTATACAAACAAAGAAGGATATCCTGAAATTAATTCACTTCCATTTTTCTTCTTCATTAATGTAGGTCATGAATTAAAGACAATATATTGTTTATCGTTCATTTTTCTTTCTCTTTCTTCCTTTCTGAATCTTCCCCACACTCTTTCTATTTCCTTCATCTACTGTCTCTTTTCTCTATTTTTTTTTGCTTTATCTCGCTTGTAATTCTCTACTCTCTCTCTCTCTCTCTCTCTCTCTCTCTCTCTCTCTCTCTCATGAATTTAGGTTTTGTGTCATCAATGAGGTCGACTGCCATCGATATGTAACTGCCTGTGACAGATGCTCCGACCAAAGAAGAAAGAATCGAAAAGTTTTGACACACAGCTTTCCAAACCCTGCCTTCAACTTGCTCTTTTCTTCAGAGCACAATGGGGCTGTTTACGAGAGTTTTCAAGAGGCTTGACTTCCATAGGAAAACGGAGAAAGCCAAGATTCACAGATCAGCTAGGGGTGCGAATACTGTTCCATTAGGTGGTTTCTGAGCTATGTTTAATAAAAGTTGGCTAACACATAATTTCATGATTATTTTTTATGAATTTGATTATTTAATTCGTCAGTTCTTCTTTTACCCAGATGTTGGAAATCTTAGAAGTTTTGATATTAATGGCTCTAATCTCTTAAAGGAAAAGCGTTCGTTCTACTTCCTGATAAAAGATTTGTGACATTTACTGCTTCCGATCCCTGTTTTGCTTATCCGATTAAACTAAGAACTTCTTGTGCAGTTTTTGCTTCCAGAAGGCAAACCATTCATATTAGTGATTCAAAACAACAGGTCCAGGTTTACCAAACGTTCTCTTCCAGACATACCCTCTTTTTACTTTCTTTTATAATTTATGTAGATAAAATATAGTAATCTGCAAAAACTCGATGCCGAGATTTTGACATAAGTAAATATGTGTCGGAACTCTGTCGCAGTAAATTGTTTTGATTATAAAAACCTCTGTCCGTCTGCCAAGAATATTAGCTTCTAAACCATGCAAACGAAATTCTCAAATACGGATATTCTCTGGTCATTCTTCCCGCACTCCAGGCCTTGCGATTAGATACTAATATTTAATTTTTGTTGGAATGTGACTTTTTATTTTTTTTAGAAAAATGGCCAGGGTTATTTAATAATATGACAGGTTGAAATTTCATTAAAAAAACGAAATATCGAAAATTGTAAAATTTACTCTTTTTATGACATTAACAACTACACGATTGAAGATAAAGATATTTACTTTTTCGTGTATCAAATCATCGATAAAAAATTAAACTTGATGTTCCTTAAAACTAGTGTGTGTCAAGTTCTCGTTCTGACGGAGTCAAAGAAATTTGGTGTACCTGCCGCACACCAGTGCAGGAGTTTCCAATGAATTAGAGGCAAATGTGACATGTGTAACTTCGCTATATAAAATTTTCCACCATGTTTTTTGGCAAAAAGTTATCATCTTCGATCCTCAATACATGCTCAAGAAGTTTATTCATTAACAGTAATTTAGTAACACTTATTCGTTAACATTCTGTATATTGCCTTTATTGATCACGTCTATTGTGCACTAAAGTCTTTCATCTTTGCAGATACCCCTAATAAGTCATTAGTAGGCATTGATTTTTCAGGTTCTAATATCTCCTTTGAGGCTGATAATAGGCTCCTTTAGACGAACTACATAAATTAACAAAAAATAAATGTTTCATGTAACTTTCGTTTTACTTTAAAAAGTTTTATAAAAAACATGAATGTCAAATATTAAAAGGAACTCATACATACATTTGTGTTAAAAACATAAATGCTCTTTTTATTCATAAAATGTTAATACGAAAAAAATGATCAACTTGTGAACACTAGCCACTGGTTAATATTGAAATACTGGAATAACAGGCAGTGCATTAAATATATATTACCTCTGTTTAATGCAGATTTCATTCAAAATGCGTTAGAATGTCTCTCTAGAAATGTTTTCAAGTGCATTCTTTGCTCTTTGAATTACGCGGAACATCCATTTTTAGGTTTTACTTTAATTTGACCTTGATATAGTAAAGAAGTCATGAAATAAAAAGCACGCCTAGAAAGTAAGTAGGTTACTTCTATACAAAATTATGATATGACCACTATTATTATATGCATGCCCAGTTTGGATCAGCGCAGCTAAATCAAACACCAAAAAACTACAAGTAATCCAAAATCAGTTCCTGCACACAATCACGAATGCCCCATGGTATGTCTCTAATACACAACTCCATAAAGAATTCTAGTTAGAACCGATTACCAACCATATTATTTTTTTCCACCCACTTCTTCCAAAACATACCAAATATATCCAAACTAACCCCGCTAAGACTTTGCCAAAACCCAACTCACAGAACCCGCATTGAAAATAAATTTCCTTTCCATACATTCCTAAATAAATTCTCAGATCTCGATCCAAAGTAGAGGTATTGTACAAAGATAGTAAGATGTACAACCTGGTAGTAATGTAAGTTGTATTTTAAGATTATTTGTAAGATTATTGTAAGTTAATTGTAAGTAGATATAAGCAACTATAACAAATGTAGAGTGTATCAACACTGATCTTTGTATTGTTCTATCCAAAAGAAAATAATAAAAAAAGTAAGTAGGTAATGTAACTTCATTATTTGTGCACGTCTTCTAGAATTCAGTGGGAAATATAGTTATTCAAATTATCGTTTCCATGTTGCCGCGGCAGGAAGTATTATTCCTTCACGAAGGACATCTTGGATAAGAGTTCAAAATTTATTGCTTCTTTATCCTTGAAAATAGATTTTATTACACGGGGGCGGTGTTTTTTTGTTGTTGTTTTTTAAATTCAAATAGTATATGACATAGTGTACGGATCACAGAATTTTGAAAATGTGCACAAATTTCACTTCTCCCCATAGCACGTCATACACAGGTTTAACTGTTTTTGACGTAAAATAAATTTACAAATTTAGGTATCGTTTCGTCCGACCGCCACCGCAACGGTGGTGTCGCAGTTCCGCGCACTCGTGTGTTTGGTTCATTGCCTTTCCACCGACGCAATTTCAGCCGGATTGTGTGATGTTTACATGTGTTAGTGGGCGTTCAAAATAAATAAGACAATTTCTTAACCCGCTGTCTCTGAAGTGCGTTCTGTAATACCGTTTTTCAACGCAAAAAATGTTAAGGCAGCTAAAATTCTTCGTCAGCTTGTAGAGATTTATAGTTAAAATGAAATCAGTCATGGAATGGCGAGAAAGTGGATTAAACAATTCAATTGCTAGACGAATTCATGACGAAGCAGAGACTGGGCGGCCTTCTATTGTCAATGATGGGTTGGTTGAAAAGAGTTGATGAGAAAATTCGTGAAAACAGATGGTTTACAAAAATAATGCTTTGTGATGAGTTTTTGACAAATCGCAACACCAAAAATGGCGTTAAGAAGCGGCTGTCATCACTGGCGGAATATTTCTATGAATAGGGTATGGAAAATATGTTTTTTCCCCTAATGAGAAATGTTTGAAATGTGGATGCAACAATGAAGAAAAATAGTTTAAGAAATGCTGCTTCATTCTAAAAGCAATTTTTGTTTCGAAAACAAACTGTTTTACTTTGAGTTTTCTTTCCAAACCGGTACTCACATTCCGTACACGCCTCGTATGTTTACAATTAATTTGGGTGTGTATGACAGAAATGCAAAACGAGCACATGCCTAAAAACGCGAGGCGTAGTGTTTGCCGAGCAGTTCAGCTTTACGCGGCAGCGCGCACGGAGCGAAGACAAAAGAGGGCAAAAGTGTCGGCGGCGGCGCGGCGTGGCGTGGCGCGCCGGCCCTGCCCTCTTGTCTCGCCCTCCGAGTCCCGCGGGGCGCAGCGCGCAGACGCCAGAGGGAGGGGGAAGGGGAAGGGGAAGGGGGATTCAGCGCATTCATCTCGAATGCGCCCCTCCGCAGCGGGGAGGGGGAGGGGGAGGGGGAGGACGATGCGTGGCTCACGACCGCAATGCGTACGCGCCCGAGGGCCGCTGGAGCGTAAAGCCGCACGCTCGACGCTCGCGGACAGATTTTGCGTTTTGCCAGACGCGGCTCTGGCAGTGGGTGCGTTAACACGCAGTTACTTACGATGGTAGAGAAAAAACTTACCGTATTTGTCGGTGGATAAGACGCACCGGTGTTTAAAACGCACGTGTGTTTAAAACGCACGTGTGTGTATTAGACGCACCGGTGTACAAGACGCACCGGTGTACAAGACGCACCGGTGTACAAGACGCACCGGTGTACAAGACGTACCGGTGTACAAGACGCACCGGTGTACAAGACGCACCGGTGTACAAGACGCACCGGTGTACAAGACGCACCGGTGTACAAGACGCACCGGTGTACAAGACGCACCGGTGTACAAGACGCACCGGTGTATAAGACGCATTCCTATTTTCAGGAAGGATTTCATTCTTTAATGTTAAATTTTATACTTGATTTTGATTTTTATGAATGGAATGGGAATTGTGACCTATAAAAGGCAATGATCTTCTATTCATATTCTGCCGGGAGTCTTCTTGATATTTTTCTAGTACGCATGGACATTTTCATAAATCTTCTACACCATGACGTTGACCCAACGAAATGTTCAGCATTGTTTCTTCTAGCAATACTTTTAGCTTCTGTAATAATACATTTTGTAGAAATACAAAATCACGTTTTTCATTGCACAAAACTTTGATTTTTGTAACGCTATATACTAAACGTACAAACATTTACAAAAATTCCCATTCGTTGTATAAGGCGCATTCGGTTTTTTGAGGAGTTACTTAAGGAAAAAAAAGTGCGTCTTATACACAGGCAAATACGGTATATGTCACTAGTTTGCATAAAGTTAAAGTGCACTGTTTACTACAAGTTTGACTTCGCCAAGGCGACTCTTTAGCCACAAAATGCTTTGAAAGCAGTATTAACTCAAAAGGCAATTAAAATTACTTTCACACCAGAGATGTTTAGACGGACGAGAGTTCATTTTTGCTTTTGACTAACTTTTGACGGGCGCGACCCTATTAGAGGCAGTGAGTACGTTAACAGACATTGTTACATACGATGAAAACAAAACGAATAATTCACCATTTGTTTCTCTATATTTTTTGCCTAAAGTTAAATCCTTTGTTTACCAGTAGTTTGAACTCACGAAGGTGACTTTTTAGCCTGAAAAGACCTTGAAAGCAGCATTAATTCCCAAAGCATTTAAAATTACTTTATCTCCAAAAATAAATCGCTTTCAGAAAATAAGCATAAATTGGCCACATAGTGATCTCCATATTTATCACGTCTGACTATTTTTAATAATAAATTGATAAAAGTTCTGCGAGCTGACGCAGATACATGAAATTCACCACTTGTACTTCACAATTATGAAATACTGCAATCTACCAGAAAACCATATTGTTGTCTATCAATGGTAATTGTTTTGCCCACCTAATTATATGACTAAAAATACGAAAAATGAGTTAAATAAGAAAATATTGCCTACAATACGGGATTACACTACATTAGCGCGCGGGTAAAAGAGACTTTTAATCCCTTGTGTGAAAGAGGAAGGTCAGTTCAACTATTGCCTTCTTGCATGACGCAGCTCCGCAACCACACGTCTTTCTTAGCAGTTCGCAAAATGAAGCAATCTGATTACGCGTTCAATACAGCCGCGACCTGCTTCTCACGCGTAAGTGGCAGTTTGGCGTCTGTTTACTACTTGCCGCTAATGCTTTTGGCGCGAAAAGAAATTTAGCTATCATGTTCAATGAATAAGCGATAAGTGTGTAAATTACTTCATTAAACGAAATAGAACTTAATGCGGTGGGACAAGGCGTCAATGGCTAAGTGTGGACACAGCAGTGACGACGTACGAGTCGACATTCCGGAGAGACTAGCAAACTAATATTCTCATTGCATTACAACCACACAACCATTATATGATTGTTGTTGCATTAACATTGAAATGATTTTGACTAACATTTTAATACTCTCTCACACTGTATTATTTTATAACAACGATAACTCAATATACTTCGAGCGAAGTACACGTTCGGACGTATGTCGTATACTACCAAACGTTTTCCGTTAAGTACGTAGAGTGATATTTTAAGTTTTGTAATTCTTCCTTGTAATCTTAAGGATATTCGTTAGTCAAGGCTCGCTTACGAAGGGTATAATGAGGATTTCCAAAAACACTGAGAAAATAACTTGTTTTGTGACAGTAATAAACAATTCCATTGCAGATATGCAACTATTGCTCAAATTATTTTATTATTCTGTATCATGTAATACAGAATATGCAACTCAGTAGCTAGGAAGATAAGGAACATAGAGTTAAAAGCACTTACCAGGAGAACGTAGTTTAAAAGTAACGAAATGGACTATGCAGTGTAGACAACCTACCTGAAACCAAAAAATACGTATTATACTCACTAAACAAATTATACTTTAATATAACAGTACTTAAGTTTACATATACATATACATATACCATAATTTAAGCCTAGTAACAAAAATTTCTCATTGTTTAAAAATAGCCTAAGAATAAAGCCTCCGCATAATTTTAAATTTTCTCATGGTTTTGATTTGACATAGATATAAATTGATAATAATGCTAATAATAATAATAACAATAACAATAATAATATTATTAATAATAATAATAATGATAATAATAATTCAAATTAATTTACAGGATTGGGTATCAAAAAGAAAGCGATAACACAGGATAATAGTGAAGAAATTGTGGATCAGAACAATCAAATAATAAGCTACATACTGTGTTCTCAAATACAGAAAATGGTAATGTAAAAATTTAACGTGGTACTGTGGTACAGGTTTTGCTGTGCAATGATACGTTTATCTCTATTTAAAACATAAAAGGTTTTAGTTTAGAAAGAAATTTTGAGTTTTTGTACTCGACCAAATTTCGTGATTTTTCCTTTAAATGAAAGGTAGTGAGTCTTAGATGTGTTATCCCTTACTCGTACTAACAAGCTTTTATAGCGTAAACACTAAATTTTAATAATATCTTAAAATTAATTGAACAGTCTGTTCTCACAACATGAGAGAGCTACCGAAGCTTCAAAACTCAGAAAGATTCATTCTCATGTAGTTGGCCCACAAAACGTTTTGAAAAGAAATGGAAAACTCATTTTTACGTGGTTTCGTTTGTCCATCTTTTGGCTAATGTTGAACAGAACATTATTTTTCAAAATGGCCTTATTAGCAAGAAATATAAAATTTGAAATTTTTAAATTTGCATATTTAAATTTGCATAACCTATTGCCCATTATTTCTATAAGAGTTCTCAAACGGGTTTTGCTCGCAGTACATACTTTCGTCACGGGAAACATTGTAGCAACCTCGTAGAGTAGCGACAAACGTTTCTGCATTAAGACTTTAAAAAAATAATAAAATTATTAACATAATATGTTTAATTGCGTAATTTCTAACACAAAATGTGTATATTTAGACTCTGAACATTACTAAATAAAACAATTAAAATAATTAATTTCCTATGCCAGTAGTATGTTTATATTTCCCTTATCATATTATCTTCGAGGCACAACCACGTAATTTCGTAGATCATTGTTCTGCCGAAACGCCCTTTGATAACGACTGTAAGACTTCAGCTGTGCTACGTCTATACGAATGTCAGGAAAGATGGACTCCTGAATAATTGCGCGAGCTTAGGTCGATTTCCTTTCTTTCCCGGCAGCACCGAGCACCCGACGATTCGCACTGGAGATTCTGCGGAGGCGTCATTCAGCTTATTCTGTGTTTCGTTTACACAACGTTGGGTCTTGAGCCTCCCATCTTCCTGTCTAGGAAGCTTCGTATGCAAATCCATTCACATTTAAGAGGAAATAATGTCAGAAAATTCGCTTTTCAAAGGCTTCTCTTATACATGAGACCGTCATCTTGAGTAATTTTGAACTATTTCGTCTTTCTGTTCATGAAGAACCATTATGAGTAATCGATTGCTCATAGTCGAACAACTGAAAATCGAGATCGTCGCATTATGAGCGCTGTCATCGTAAATATCTCCTCCACCCTTCGCTCGGAGATAAATCTCAATCTTGCAAATCATCTTGGCTGCCCGAGTGAGGCCGCGTCGGAGGCTGTGATGCCGACGCTTCGATCAGCTTCCGCCCATTTCGTCCGTCCGTTCGCTCGTCCGTCCGTCCGTCCGTCCGTCCGTCCGTCCGTCCGTCCGTCCGTCCGTCCGTCCGTCCGTCCGTCCGTCCGTCCGTCCGTCCGTCCGTCCGTCCGTCCGTCCGTCCGTCCGACCATCCGTCTGCCCGTCCGTCCCTTTGACCGTCCGTCCCTCTGCCCGACCGTTCGTCCCTACGTCCGTCCGTCCGTCCAACTGCCCGTCCGCCCGTCCGTCCGTCCGTCTGCCCATCCGTCCGTCTGCCCGTCCGTCCGTCCGACCGTCCGTCCGTCCGTCCGTCCGTCCGTCCGTCCGTCCGTCCGTCCGTCCGTCCGTCCGTCCGTCCGACCGTCTACCCGTCCGTCTGTCTGTCCGTCCGTCAGTCTGTCCTTCTTGTACACCTATCCCTTGAAGATTTCTCCTCCATACGAAGACCTGTATCAAAGCTTGGGGTCGAGTTTGGAAAGAGGGTTGTTTTGTGTTTGAGTTATTTGCGATATTCATAAGGAGAGAAGGGTTAAATTGTAAGAATGATTGACCCCGCGGTGGGGGAAAAATTTGGGTTTCATAGTGCTGGTTTAGGTGGGAAAAGATGGATTATTTGTTGGGGGTGATGGGGAGCGGAGACGGGTTATTTTGTTTAGGGGATGAGGCTATTTTTTGGGTCTGTAGTCTTTGGTCTGCGTTGAGGTTCAGAACATAATTTTCATTCGTCTTTAGGAAGGCTTAAATAGAAGACTTTAAATAGAAAGGATTAAGACTCGGAAGTTGAAAATGTGCACACAGATCACAGAATTTTGAAAATGTGCACACAATTCACTTTTCCCCATAGCACGTCATACGCAGTTTGAACTGTTTTTTGACGTAAAAATAAATAAATAAATAAATAAATAAATAAATAAATAAATAAATAAATAAATAATGCTGTATCAAACGAGGAAATATGCATGCAAATATGCTCTAACATTTGTAAAATATGCACCAGAACTAATGAAATATGCTCTAACAATGAATAGTTTTATATATTTATGAACAATTAAAAAATTTTTAATTTTAACAATTAATTTTGCATTTTTGTCTCTACTTAGTATTCCAGCAATAATTTTTATAGTAAAGTATAATGCTTTCGTCTGTATGATCGTCGAAGTATCAATTCCAATGCCCCAAATTCTTTATCAAAGATAAATTATCACATCATTCATAATCGGACAAAGCATTTCCGGTACCAGCGCCATGATATAATCTAAAAGAAGTTCAGATAAATACTGCTGCAACGAACGAAAGACATTCCCGCGATTTCTCATGAATAACATTCACATTCACATCTGTGAAGAACACTTTTCGATTTTAGGATGCAAATATACATATTAATTGAAATTCCAAGAGAAATATGCCACATTAAGAATGTAAAAGCAATAAAATATGAGTAATAACTAAAATGTAATGTTGGAAGGCAGGTTAACGGGGCTTGGTCATAAGTAAACACAAACTATAAGTAGTTGTTTGCCGACGTTTCGGAAAATTTATTTCCATCCTCGTCCCCAAATATCCAATGTGTAGCTATCACTAGTTCTCAAGTCGCCGCTGAAATCCGTTGGAAGCATGGGGCGTGTCCTCGGGCGGAGATCTCAGTTGCACTCCGTCGATGCCTCCCCTGCAGGGTCGTCGTTAACTTTTCAGGGCCCGCAGGTGGAGACCACTCGGGGCCGATGCAAAATGCACGGGCATCAGCTGCCGCGGCCACGCCGGGGAACGCGCGCTGCGGACGGCTCCAAGGAAGCAGGACAGCTGCGAGAACAACTCCTGATTCCTCGTTTTTAACGCATCAATCGTATTAACAGTACGCCCGACGCAGTTGATGTTCATTAGGAAGTTCTTTCACTGTTTAACGACAATTTTTGTATTATTTGGTTAGCGCATCGGACGGCAAAAAAAGGGAACGTTTGCGAGAACAACTCCTGATTGCTCGTTTTTTACGATTGCATCAATCGTATTAACAGTACGCCCGACACCACTGATGTCCATTACCAAGTTCTTTCACTGTTTAACGACAAATTATGTATTTTTGGTAAGTGCATCGGACGGTCAAGAAAGGGGACGGTAGTACGACTGCACCAAGGATTCAGGACAGTCGCGAGAACAATTTTTCATTCTTCCTTCTTAAGCCATCAAACCAAAACACTAAAAACACTCTCAATATAAGCCCAACACCGTTGTTTTTCATCAGGAAATTCTTGCACGTCGTGTAGTCAAACGATTTTTTTTTGTGCAGAATGAGATTTTTTGAGAATGTGATTCACTTCGTACTCAACCAAGAGTCCTGCATCATTTGAGATGAAAAGCGTTTTGCACAATACTTCCACTCAACTACAATAATGGTGTAAATTCTGAACTGTGACGGCTGAGTGCACTGTTAACGCTAAATTTACATGATGTGACATCTCTCAATTCACATTTGTTTGTCCAGAGCTGTCCGCCAAGTTCATGCTGCCTCGGGGGAATAAAAGAGTTAGTAGTACACACTGCAACCACAGTTGAGAATAAAAATCATTTATAATGGTATGTGTCGTGTACTGTAAACAATTGAATTGATTACACCTGATAATTATGGTGGAGTATGGTTTTCTGGTTTTCTCTTCTGTAACTTTAGAGCTCGTCCAGGCGCACAGACTCAAACAAGGGTTCAAATCATAATTTCTCGCAGTGTGAAAAA
>BLKR01011593.1:0-30135 GCA_011170035.1 Teleogryllus occipitalis
ACATATACCTCTTTTCGGGCCCAATGTACTTACCTTCCTTCTTTATTCTTCCTAAGTGAATTCTGTTATTTTCTATCATTTTCACTGCAGTCGCTCTTTTGGTCACTTTTGTATTCCGTTTTTTTAATGAAATGCGTGAATAACGCACGATGTGACTAGTCTCCTATCTGCTACACAATCTCGCCCTCTGCGTCACGTGACTCGACGCGCCCAGTTTCATTCTCTCTGCAAGTGATTTAGTTTTCTCCCAGAATCCTCTATCTGCACCTCTAATTCTAGCAGTTTGCAGCTCGTCTCCAGGGAGGTGGTTATATTGGACTGCTCTATCTCGGTGAGGTCAACGAGGTGAAACAGTTCTAGCCGTAAAATATATCGTGTTTCGTGACTCGCTAGGGATACACGCTTTTTAAGTTCATACGTCAAGCTTTACATTTAAAGTAAGTTGCTTTCAAAATTTATTTCATGTTGGTCAAACTGAGTTACTTTACTTTGTCTTGCGTACTAATTTCTTGCACTGATTTTTTTATAGACACGTTCACTGCTTAGATACGTTTATTGTATTTAAGCAGAATAATATGCGTTAGTTTCGTTTTCAAAACTATATTCAATATAATTAACGCTCAAAATTAGGCAGGCACGTAAAAAAACAAAGGATTTGCTGTACGTTCATATTTATAGATCTGTATTACCTACAAAATAAGTGTTTATGCCATCAACGTTTCGACACGTGCTTGGAATCGTCATTGATAAACGCGATCTGAAAATGACTGTGGCAAAAAGTAAATAAATTACTTAACTATAATATACAGAATAGATTAGCATATCCAATTCGCATATTGCTTTGCTAAGACTGAAAAAAATCTCCGAAAACATTTTTTTATTTCAACACTCAACTTTTAAAAAAATGTTTCATGCTTTAGAATCTTAAAAATATTTAAAAAATGTAATGCAATTTGATTCGAAATTTCCATTCTCTCTTGCCATTAAATATTTATCTCCAACTATTTAATTTCTCAATCTTGAAACAAAAGTTTTATTTATAGTGTCTCCGTGTGCTACTTTAGGCAAACGGAAGATCAATTAAAGCAAGTATTCGAAATAATTAATTCAGCAATTGATTTTGAATGGTGAATGTGATAAATTTAACACCTCATATAGAGATCATTCTTCATGACAATTTGTTTACTAGGATAAACATGCAAATATATATAATATATGTGTCCTAAAGCGAATAAATGCCGCACCGGTACAAACTATTGTATACGATTTTATTTAGAAATTAATAGAATTCGTCCGTGATCTCGCACGTAGCGGAGTTGTCGTATTCGTGCAACGTACCCGGAGCGTCTGCGCTGCAGTTCGGTTCGCTAGTGACGACCGCTGCTCTTGTTTGCCCCTCAAATGGTGGGTGGGGGCGGAGAGCGGAGCGGGCGCGCGCTGTCCGACGCGTGACTTGCAACAGGCGCCGCCAGGGGCGCAGGGCTCCCGCCCGGGGACCCGTGACCCAGCTCAGCGGAGCCACTTTGAATTCGGACCGAGTGGCGTTGGCGCGCTAATGCAGTCGACTGCCGCCGCCGCCGCCGCCGCCGCCGCCGCCGCCGCCGCCGCCGCCCCCGCCGCCACCGCTGCCGCCGCCGCCGCCGCCGCCGCCGCCGCCGCTTGCCACCGCCACCGCCGCCGCCGCCGCCACCGCCGCCGCCGCCGCCGCCGCCGCTGCCGCCGCCGCCACCCTCCACCGCGCTGCCACCGGGTTAATCGCCGCCGCCGCCGCCGCCGCTGCCGCCGCCGCCGCCGCCGCCGCCGCCGCCGCCGCCGCCGCCGCCGCCGCCGCCGCCGCCGCCGCCGCCGCCGCCGCCGCCGCCGCCGCTGCCGCCGCCGCCGTCGCCGCCTTGGACGCTAGACTGAGCGAGCGGAGGACGCCCCGTCATCCACGCTCCCGACGCTTCCCTGACCTGATCCCCCGTTCCCGGTACTGGCAATTATTTCCCTCGCTTCGTGAGGGAGTCAGTTTAGAATTGTTGCCAGGCGTGTCGACTCGTTAACGACATATTATTTATGCCGTAACGCCGTATATTTCGGTTTTAATATCACATTTTTGTTTTACTCTGTTACTGTTATCGGTTGTTACAACCGTGTCATTTTATTGGAATTGCAAATACTTGTAATTGCATTTCCAACAACGTGACAGGATAACAACAGTTGAGTATAAAATGACACACAAGAAATTGTTCAAATCCTTGCTCGTCCCGGCTCGCCTACCATATTGGTAGAATGAAATGGACGTGAACTCTGAGATGCGGATTCGGTTTCTGCTTGAGCTGGTTAATATATTGAAAAAGTAGAATTATAGCATGTAGTTCAGCGAAATAATGTTGTCTCCGACATTATTACGTTTCGTAGAGAAAAAAAGTAGCTATGTTCCACCATTTCGAAGGAAAGAGCGGCATATTCTCCAACAGACGCTTGAGTTATCAGTTCCATTTGTATCAGGAACGCCGGAGAAGTACCCTAACAAACGGACGACGGACCATTCACTATCTTTCCTTGCCCTTCTTTGTCTTCTCCTCGCCCCTTACTAACTCCCTCTACTACTCCCTCTCCTTCATAAAAGCCAATAATATCGATTTCGCTCAAAATGCCATATACAATTATTTAACCCGGAACACCGTATACATTATTACTGTGTTCATCTCGCCTTCGTTTTGCCTCGCATTTGCTTTACAGATATCGGTGCTGATCAGAAATAAGTAAATCTCATCCATGCTGGTTTTCCTTTGTGTGCCTTTCTCATTATAAAATATATTTCACCTGTGTTTTTCGCGTCATTTAGTTGGACTTTTTTAGTCCCTCGCTCTTGATTCGCGCTCCCCGCCCATTCGCCTCATCCTGCCGGTTTGTCGTCGCAGCGGGCGACCTCTGGTTTCTTGCTCTGCGGCTGCCGACGCCGGGCGCATTCCCGGTCGGGTGAACGTGACTTGCGCGGGTGAAGTAAATTTGCCGTCTCCGCGTTGCCTCGCGCCCTCCCGCCCAGCGCTTCGCCTCGCGTAGTTACATTATCTTTATTTGTACCTCTCAGGGGGCTTAGTCCGAATAGCAGGATTACCGAAAAAAAAAAGAATGGGCAAGTGCCCGATATCACGCACAATCAGACTGCAAAATGTGTCCGGTCTAAAATAATGCGAAAGCACGCGAAAGGCCCAAGTGCACAGTTGCAACAGTTTCGTTTATTGACGATTCTGTCCGCCCGCTTTACAGAACGAAGTCGCAAAAATTGGTGATGATTTGTGTTGTAGCTTTATAAATGGCGGGATCTGTGCGGAGTCTGATGAAAGCTGTAATGGTTGCTCTTATCATTATTTATAGAAGCAAATAAGGATGTTTTATGACTCTCGCCCACGCGTTATGCAGTGGGATATCCGAGAGATGAATTATCGATTTGAGTTGTTTGAGCTGCAGTGTGCTTGAGTTTTGGCATGTATCTAATGATTAGAAAGATTAATGATAAGGGCGAAAGAAAGTAGACGGTTGGCTATAGCGATTGAGGTGCAACAAGAGTAGTGATGTTCGGGGCTGGGGGATATGCTAACGATTCATCCCTTGTTTTGTTTAACGGTACCATTGGTATTCTTTTTAGTATTAGAATTATTTTCGCTTTGCTAAGAGTGGTTGTGCTAATTAGTGACGCTAATAAGTATCATTGTACTAATGCATCAGGTTTTTGTGTAATTTATGAATTGATGTAGTGTGTGATGGGTAGAACGTGTACAAAATGGTGTTAACGTTCAATTTACTGCAATGAATAATCTTTGTGGTGTCTCGAAATTATAGGTGTGTGATTACATCGTGTTAGTTTCGTTAAAAATATATCCCCTTGTCACCATGTAGATAAAACGTCGGATATTTTATTTCAATATTTTTGTGAATATTCGGACTGCTTAAATGTATATGAACGTTTTCGCAAAGTTGTATTTTTGGTCAAATGTCAAATGTTATTTTTTTTTTTTTTTTTTTTTTTCGTTATTTAAGGTCGCATCAACATCTAAGGTCATTAGCGACCACTATTACTGTAGATTCAACTGTAGGGGAAACTGTAGGAAGAACACTTATGGATAACACAGACACACACCAACATCCATGCCCGAGGCGGGATTCGAACCCGCGACCCTTCGGCCCGAGATCACTACGACACTACTGCCTTAGCGATCTCGGCCACCGGGCCGGCTGTTATTTTTCGAATTTAAAATTCTTTAGGGTTCTACTGTTGATGCTACAAGCTGGAAATCTGCATTCGAAAATTGAAAATAAGCTATAATATAAAAATGAGAGTAAGTTAACATACATTCTCGGAAACACGTTCTAAAAATAAATAAGCTTTTTCATATATTGGAGAACAAATTAAATGCCGCTCTTCCGTTAGGTGTGAAAAAAGATTGCTCTTGGAAGCTCCAAAAATTTAAATAGATAACATGTTATAATTTAAACTTATTCTAGAAAACAATACGAAAGTGTTACTTACTTTCAAGCATTTTCTGTATGACGTGTTGTCAACCTCCCAGAATTTGGCTTGCTAGAGTTCTCCCTTCAAGCTGCAGGGGTGCTGCGGCCAGCCTCCGGGCACAGGTGTGTTGCATGTTGCCTACCGAGCGCCTGATTCAGTTTCCTCTCCCGCCGCAACGGGTCGACCAACGCGAGACAGGCGTTAATATTTTAGATCAGCCATTACCGCTTCCAAAATAGCGGCGTTAAAAACACACTGTTTAATTAAACCCCCACCGTGAAGAATGGACGCCCTTCGGCGACGAGGTGTGTTCCCTCTGGCGAATTATTTTACGAGCAACCAGGGAGATCGTCCAGGCGGGTGTAACCTCCTGCGGCGGTCGTGCTTATCACGACTTCATTACCGCGCCCCGAACACGATTTCTCCATCAGGGGAGCCGCATTTACCCGTGTTTCGTTTGAGTGTGTTTTCTCATCGGCGAACCCTCCGGGGGCTTTCTTCCGCCTCCTTTCATTGTGAGCCGCTTCCGCGCTGGCGTCGGTTACTCCTCCTCTTCTGCCACCGGCGGGCGCGCGGGCGTCATGCAGCCGTGCATCTATCACGCTGCCGCCATTACTGTCAGCGGGGGGTCTTTTACTTCTTGGCACCGGCCGTCTCCGCTCGTACCAGTCGGGTTTGTTCTCACTTGTTTTACGACTTTCACCGTCTGGATTTCACCAACGCTCTTTTTTCCCCGCCGTTTATCACCGTTGATCTTGTATCAAGCATCGCTTGGTTAATTCTCCATCAACAATCAAACTTTTACTTCGTACTTTTCCTGAATCATTTAATTGTTTGTTTGCTGTGTGTCTCGTTTGAGCTTTTGAGAATCATATGATCAGGAAGTTTTTGTTTTGTCCATCTCTCAATTTTACATATCCTCGAAAACTGCATTCAAATACGCAAAAAGCAAAATACGGCAAAATTCGTGACTTTCTAACAACTGTCAACGGCGTAATGGTAACTTATGGTGGCTTGAGGTGAATGTGCACTTCATTTAATGATTCAAATCATTTTGAAAAATACTTTCCTGAATTGATTCTAACAAATCAAACTTAATTAAATATTCAAATAGGTTATTAAATATCTACTTCAGTTTCTATGTACACATTTCATTGCATTTACTAAAACTAATTATTCCCGCTCAATATACACATTTGGCTATAATGGTCGTGCCCGTCATATTTGACTTAAATTGTAAATGTGTTGGATGAATGGTGCTGGTTCAGTTGGGCTATTATGTGTTCTTCATTTGGTATTCCTTCTGGCACATCACCTGGGTAATTTTGATGTTGAAGCGTTTCAATGCTAGTCTACTCGCCATTACAGGATGTTATAAGTGTAGGATGTTGGTGATTCCGCGGTGGACTCAGCTTTCAGTTATGCGAAAACAAATTAGAAAATATTTAAGAGATACGCAACGTAAAGACGTTCTCATTTCGACCACATTTTATCGTGTGACATTTTACAATGGGTTTTGCTATTAATGACTCTGACATTCCTAATTATAAAACCAATAAATGTATTTCAAACCTAGGGGCTGAGTATTGTTAATCTGAACTTCAAAGGAAATCATTGAAACTATTTCAAAATTGGAAATAAATATTTTTACTGAATTCGAAATAAGATTGTAAAGCAGTTAAGCCGAAATTAATGGGTTGAAAATGTGTATTTGTGGCTTTAATTATGAATTACTGTAGGAAAGGTTCTATTTGTTATGTTTTTATATTACACTGAAACTCAGAAAATGCGTTTGCCATTTTCTTTAGATCGTATCATGCTGCAGCATACATTTACGTCAATGATATCAGCTTTGATACCCTGACATTTCCCGCATATCACGTAAACATGCCACTGATTAGAATGCAAATCTTCAGGCGAAGCACACACATCGACTATGCAAACTCCAGACGCCGCGCTTCCACTTCGGTTGATGGAAGCCATTCTGTGCTTTGTCTCCGCAGCTGTCGCCTTTCCTGCGACTCCCACACGCTCGTGAGTGCACACCCACCGTAGCTTGGCGTGCGCCTCTACATAGGGAACGCTGCCATCGTGTTTTCAAAATGGGTATTCTAATTAAACTCACCTAATAGCCGACTTTAGCTCTAAATAATGATTTTTTTCCTATGCGAAATTTCGTTCATTTTCGTTCTTGGGATATTCTGATGTGTTAGTTGAAAAGTGTCTTTAAAATGTGTATGTATATGTTTCAGGATAATACGTACATATTCCCTCTTATTATCTTCCTTGAAGCACGACTTGTACATTAAATCTTCCAAATTATAAGAATCTTGTTTTGTGTGTACTCTCAGTACAAAAAACGCGAGAAATGAAATTTTGGAATGAGGATTATTATAAGTTTAATACTTCGCAAATATTTCTGTTCGGAATATTTTGTGAATGGGCGAAGGGAAAATCCATAACATAAAATCCATAACAATAACATGTAACCTCTGTTTATATCGTTCCTGAATAATTCAATTTGATTATGAATCTTGGGGTGAATTTCATATCACTCGTATCCCCACCAATAACGGGGTGATACTTATGGTACTCGTACTAACGATATAATGTGGATAGTAATTAATAATATATGCTATGCTGGTTTGTTTCGTAATGCTGCCATGTCGCCATCAGAGTTTCCTTAAAAACGACTTTTTGTATTTCATTATAAAATACCGCTTTCGATGCACCGAAACATTCATAAAAAGGCATCTAATGGCATAAATCATTACTTCATTACTTTTTTTGTTCGAGGAATTAATTCACAACTGACGTACTTGTCAAGCCATACGCTCGTTTGTACCTATGAGTACATGAAAGGAATAACTTGCATTAACAACTAAGTTAATATGTGGTAACAGTATGCAAAGAGTGTCAGAGAGACAAATAACATGAAAACAATAGATATCTTTTTCTATTCAAATGTAACTAACTTTCTTCAAAACAACAGGCTCGCAGATAATATATAATTTATTCATCTTTTATCTGCAAGAAAAATGTTCGTTTTAATTTATGTTGAGACCTTCGTCTTTTTGGAAGATAAATGATCTAATATTTCTAGTGGCAGATGCCAACCTAAGATCAATAATTTGAACTACGCATTTGCTCACGTGTTTGGTATATTCCTATTCGTACAAAAAACTTCATTTTGATCTAGTTGCGCTGTACATTATTACTGGGTGTGAAATAATTGTACCTACTTCTTTCAGTCAGATTTGAGTTTCAATGTCGGCGAATCCTATTAGTCGCACACCAATGTTTTCGGGAAACCAGACAATAATAGCGAGGGGGATGACCGGCGTATCCCTGACGAAATTGCAATATAATTAAAGAGATATTTTATATATTTAAGCCTTCACCGCGGCGTCACCCGGACAGCAAGGATCATTTACATGACTAGCCGCAGAAGCCTACGACGTCAATGTCAAATATACTTCGATCATTTTATGTACTTGCGATTCTTTACAGTAGTACACTGATGACCACATCATTAGTTTGAAGATGTAGTTTAACATTCGCCGTTTATCCTTTTGCACATTTACTGTCTAACATCATCATATCCTAAAAGCTGATTGCAACGTAATTATGGTCAAATGTTGCTGTAAGAAAGTGCGGGAGTTTCCACTAAACGATTACGCATGGCAACGATTTCGAATGGTTTTGTAAACATTTGATGAGCGCTCAGAGACGAAAATATCACTTCGCGTTAGCAAAGGTTTTAATAATAAAAATAATAATCAATGAAACTATTCTTTAACTAATCAAAGATATAGAAAAAAAAAACACGTTGAGGTTCGTCGATGACCCCCTTCTCTTATTAAACGGCTGTTGAAATGTGAGAGAACTTTTTTTTTTTCGATTATGACATACCCTGCTGCATTACTTAATTGCGATGACCACTATGCCATCCCAAACCGAGTAGCATGTGTGATCAAACACATCGTCTCATCGTCCCCAGTTGCAGTCACCTTGCACTCACCAGATTAAAGCGTGCGGGCTGAGGGCAGCTGGGGGTTTCGAAGCGGGGTGCGCCGCGGGACAGGTCCTGGGCGGGCGGGTGGCGGGCCGGTCGGCCCGGTGGTGGCCCTCGGCGGAGGGTGGTGATTGCGACGGCGACTGCGCCACCGCGTCAGGCCGCGCCGCGCCGCGCCGCGCCGCGCCGCGCCCGCCGGCCGCTGGCCTGCTCCAAATGCTGTCCTCGTCCCGGCGACGCGACCTGCTCGTCAAGTCCCTCTGATCCCGCCGCCGCCCCTCGTGTGCCACGCCCCCTCGCGCCTTGCCCCGCCCCACCGCCGACCAGTGGGTCCGAACGGGCACCAAGAGATCGGAACTGTCAAACAACAACAATAACAACAACAACAACAACAACAACAACAACAAAACGAAATGAAGTTTTAAAAAATAGCTATACGAAATAATATAAATTGAGCTTCCGTCGTACTGTATTGTCTTGTTAGAAGGTTTTGAGCATTTATTTCAATAGTGAGGTTGGACCACCACTGCCTTACCACCGCCGCCTTACCACCGCCGTACCACCACTGCCTTACTTCGTGATGTATGAATGTGAGTGGTTCAAAGAATTGTGATACTATTTTGTTTACCTTGTTTTATATCTTTAAGTGTCTGTGCCTCACGGGTTTTAGCAAGTTTAATGTGTACAGTAAGTGCGACAAAAAATGAGGATCAGATTATTACTTTCCCATTGTCATCATATCGCGACGAATACCTCTTATTGCAATATTTCCTTGCAAGGTGAACATAATATTTTACACTGCATGAAATACTCTTCCAACGCGTTCTCTCGTTTCGATTTGTCTTTTTTTTACATTCATGAAGTATATTATTTTTGTCTTTCCAAATCGATGACCTTCAACAAAGCCGAGAGCTGGAAATAACTCCCTTTCAAAATATATGACACCTGTCATTTATCTCTCGAAGCATCGATAGCTTTAGCTCGTCTACAAAAGTGGTTTGCGTCTTGAGGTAACTGGATTTTCTCTGTTTTGTGTGTGTGTGTGTGTGTGTGTGTGTGTGTATTTGCGTTTTGTTCGCCGTGCGTCCCGCTCCGCCCCAGTGTACCTGCTGGCGCCGGCCCGCGTGGCCCTCCTGGGCGTCGTGGGGTGCGGCGGGCAGGCCTCTCGGGGGCCGCCCCTGCGGAAGAAGCGCATTGTTTTGTTCCGTTAGACGGGGGCGGTAAAGAGCGGAGAGATTCCTCTCCTAGTTCGTTAAGGACCACCGTTGAGGAGTGGTCGAAGCGCTCGACCTTCCACCTCTGGGCACCGGAGTTTAAATCTCGATCCATCAGGTTGGAATGTGAGGTAGACAAATCGCGTTTGTGAGAGAGAGAGAGAGAGAGAGAGAGAGAGAGAGAGAGAGAGAGAGAGATTTCTTCTAGATTGTTAACATATAGCACCAGGGTACGACCATCGTCGTAGTGCGCCGTACCACCACTGCCTTACTTCGTGAGGAATGGATGTGAGTGGTTCAAAGAATTGTGATACTATTTTGTTTACCTTGTTTTATATCTTTAAGTGTCTGTGCCTCACGTGTTTTAGCCAGTTCAATGTGTACAGTAAGTGCGACAAAAAAGAGGAGCAGATCATTACTTTCCCATTGCGATCATAACGCGACGAAATTCGTACCGGAATGGCGTTGAAACATGAAGTATATCAATAAGTTAGCCCGTGTTGTACGCATCCGATTACAATGTTTCGCGTGGTTAATGGGCGAAACCGCATACGGCACTGCAGTAGAGCATAACAATGATTACATGCATTGCAAGCCTCCATAACAAGCGCTCACGCAGCCCAACTTACACACTCCCCCAGCGGGAGCAGGCGTATAAATCATCATACGGAATCACAAGTTAGTTCCTCGTTTGTTGTTCCTTCCCCGAGTGGCATCATGTCTCGCCCCGCCCCCTTCTCTTCCCCTCTCGTGCCCCGCCAACTCCATCTCTCCTCTTTTCTCCACCCCCGCTCAACTCTCCTCCCGCCTTCTCCGCCCCGCTTCCTTTCTCTGCCACTTTCCTACCCCACTCCTCCTTTCTCTGCCGCGCTTCCTTACACCCCATCCTCTATTCACCACCCTGCGTCCCTACCCCACCCCAATACCCCTCTCCTCCCAGCCCTTCCTCCACCCCAATTCCCTCCTCCGTCCCGGTTTCCGCCTCCGTCCCGCTTTCGTCCTCCGTTCCGCTTTCCTCCTCTGTCCCGCCTCCCTCCTCCACTCCGCTTCCATTCTCCACCCCGCCCCTCACCTCCACCCCTCTCCCACTTCCATCTCCTCTGCCTCCCATCAAGACTCCGCCGTCCTCATCAATCCCCCTTCCTTTCTCCTCCTCGCTTCCCTCCCCCCACTCCATCTCCCTTCACCCTCTCCTCCTCCTCCTCACCTTTCTCGCTTCGACGCTCTACCCGCCCGATTTCCTGTCGCCTCATTTCTATCATTCTATTTCTTCCAAGCCCGTTCTCCTCTGACGACCCCGCCCGACCCTAGTCCTTCTGTGGGTGCTTTGCACCGCCCCGCGCTCCTCCCCTTCATGGATGTTCGCCCTCGTTCGCAGGCGAATCAAAACAATGAAGCGCACCCTCCCGACGCGAACAGATACAGCTTTTATGAATAGCTTATTGGCAGCCGCGTAAATATTCCCACTGATGATGAATGGCTTGTGAGGTCTCTGAAATGATTGTCGCCAGTGAATGCTTTATAAGGTATATCGACTGTTCTACTTTTCTTAAGCTTTTTTTCTTATTGTGCCTGCAAACATCTTTTCCTATGTATAGTCAAAACACAAGGAATCTATTTAACATCAGACTCAGATGGCTTCTTTCGTGATACTCGGGGAGTTTTAATAAAACTTGTGTTCATTAATTGCTCCTGCTCCTTTTGTTTAAAAAAATATTATTAAGTAAGAAGCATTTAGATAATTTTATAAAGTAGATCATGGGATTATCAATAGTATTTCCTTATGATTCTTAAGCGCTGCTTAGTAAAGTTTCTTAATTTTTCACGGTGAGGAATACGCAGTATATTATATTTCTATTTGATGTTTTGACGTATCATATTTCTGTGCTTCCGCATGGACGCAACCCGTTATTTTTCTGAAATTCATATTCATATATTCGTCATTAAAATCTTAAAACGTAGTTATAGTTTGATAAATATATTCCCTTTAAGCGGCATGGAACGTCAAATGATTTATATTGTTTTCCAAACAGGACTTCCTCTGGGTTGTCATTTCAACATAAATACATTTTTCTCGAATCAATTATTCCTTATCATTGCTGTGAAAATTTCTTTTGTTACGCGAGATGCCACCAGAATGGTTGCTAATATACTCCAGAAACTGTTTTTGCGGGGGCGGTGTCGCCTTCCCTTTTACTTGGCACTTTCTCTCTCCGTGTTTCTCCGCTCCCCGGCCTTGTCTGAAGAAGGCGGCGACACCGTCGCCGCCGCCGCCGCCACCGTCACCCCCACCGTCACCGCCACCGTCACCGCCACCGTCACCGCCACCGCCACCGCCGCCGCCGCCGCCACCGCCGCCGCCGCCGCCGCCGCCATCGCCACCGTCTCCACCGCCGCCACCGTCTCCGCCTCCGCCGTCTCCGCCGCCGCCTCCGCCGGTGCCTCCTCTGAGACGCCAACTGTCGCTCGACTTCGACCGCCGATTAATCTCCACCGCCCAGGGGAAGGGGAGGCGATGCTTCATTAATCGCGTTCTCTTCGCCGTGCCTTTGTCGTCGCGCGGTGACGTCGTGGTGGCCGCGACACCTCCTATCAACCGAGGTGGCTCAGGGTATCAACTGATGTCACTGCAGGGTCTCTGACCGGGAGGTCCTAGAGTTCGACTCCAGACGGTGCCACCGCGGTGGCAGGATTTTTGTCATTAGCTAGACAGCTAGGTCGAATTCAGAAGCTGGCTTGAGGAGATTTCTAGCGGCCGGCTGCTCAGATCGGTAGTTTTCTGCGGTTTCTGGAACAACACGAGGCGAATACTGCAGCAGTACCCTAACAAACGGACCGCGCGCGATGTATCCTTCCTCTTCCTTGTCCTTTCCTCACCCCCTTACTTACTTACACACACACACACACACACACACACACACACACACACACACTTATAGCACCATACATTTTGAAACAAAGGCCAGTCGGGAACTTGAGCCGCTATTGGCGGTGCCCTGCTGAGGGAGATTTCTGGATGGGAAAACCCCGCAAGCCGACCTGCCAGTCGTCGGAGTGACACACTATCCAGCGTGGGAAGAACACCGCCACCTACCTTGACTAAAATTATACTACACTTACGGAACTAATAACTTCAGTAATTTACGTGCCCAGAAACACAAAAATCATGAAATTCTTCAGCGACGCATCCAGGCCGGGCAGCGAGGCTTTTTGCAGACCTCGCCACCGACATGTCACGGATGGCGTTGCGCGATAGTGGGGGCGCTGGGGAGTCCCCTTGCGCGGGCGCTCTTTCTTCCTCTTTTCACCTTGTCATCGTTCCGTTGTGTGCGTTGGTGTCATGTTACTCGATGAAGCTTCCCATCGCGTCGTGGCAGTGCCCCCTACAGAAGACATTTACCTTTGCCCTTCTAGGAATTTTTTTTCCCCTCATCGGTAGATGAAATATTTTGTCGTTTAAGAAAGATTTCGTGAGGTTTTTGGGGTGATTAAAATTTGCTAATTGCCGAAATCCTTTCAGACATTTATTACAGACTTGTGCAAAGCTTTTTATTGAATGGTGAAATGTCTCCTACGTCTAAATACTGGAGTATACTTTAATACGTAGAACAGTCTTGAACCTTGCCGTTCAATTGGTAAAATACATCACTTGAATCACTAGCACAAAATCCAGATGATAAATCCCAACACGCCGTGCATTAGCGTTAGCCAACTACCGCCTCCCTCTTTACCGACTGCCGCTTTGTCTTGGCTTGCCGCTGTCCCGCGCCGTGTTTTGCCCCGCCGCCCGCGATGGCCGGGCTTTGTCTGGGCGGGACGGGGCCCATTCGCTGCAGACAGGCACCGCTTGTGGGTGCCTCCTGCCGCGTGCACCTGGTGCCGCTTCTCCGCCATTACTCGTCACCCGACTCCGCCGTGCGCCTCGCGTAGGTCGGCTCTTGTCTCCGCGACACAGCCTGCCCCGGGATCCCTTGGAACAGTTGCGGATGCTGCAAGGTGGGATCAAAGTTGTCTTTGACCCTCTGATATTCGTGCAGCTCTTTAAATGTGTTGCTGGTTGGTATACTTGTATATTAAACTTCTCAGCTCTTCAACTGAAAATATGCAGGGAATTGAAATGAACTTTAATTTTCATTTATTTACAGAGAAAAACATTAAAAACAGTGAATCACCTTTTGGATTTAGTTATTTACGCTGTTTGGTAATGACCATGTAGTGTATTGGATAAACTGGTGGAGAGTGCAAGAATATTTTACTATATAATGACGTAGATGTTTTATTTAACTCTTATATAAAATCCTCCCTTCAATAAGACATTGGAAGTACATGATAACTGTAAATAAACTAGCACGTTTTGAAAAATGTTAATGAAATAGGTACATTACCTCTGAACGAGATGCGTTACGGTACAAGGTCCTTGATCCCAGAACGTGAATATCTACTACCGACCGAACCAAGAGCGTCTTTGGCATCCTCCATTATATGGCGGTGCGCCCCTTCGGTTTACAGTTCCCCATTGCTGCCCTCGGCACTACAGCGCCCCCTCGGAAACTGATCCTCGAGATACCATCCCACCCTCTTCCCTGGGGGTCATCGGCCCCTCCCGTCTCCTGTTCCTCCTCCACCGCCACCTAGCTCCCGCATCCGCTGGCACTCTCTCCGCCCACGATGTCTCCGTCCCCTTTCTCTTCGCGCCCGATCCGTCCCCGCCCGATCCGTCCCCGCCCGATCCGTCCCCGCCCGATCCGTCCCCGCCCGATCCGTCCCCGCCCGATCCGTCCCCGCCCGATCCGTCCCCGCCTCGCCTGATCCGCTCCCCCTGCCCGATCGCGCCCGCCAGCTCCCCGCCCGATCCGCCCTCGCCCGCCCGCCCGATTCGTCTCCGCCGATTCGTCTCCGCCCGATTCGTCTCCGCCCCCGATTCGTCTCCGCCCGATCCTCCGCCCGATTCGTCTCCGCCCGATTCGTCTCCGCCCGATTCGTCTCCGACCGATTCGTCTCCGCCCGATTCGTCTCCGCCGATTCGTCTCCGACCGATTCGTCTCCGCCCGATCGCCCCGCCCGATCCGCCCCGCCCCGCCCGATCCCTCCCCGCCTGATCCGTTCCCGCCCCCGCCCGATCCCTCCCCGCCCGATCCCTCCCCTCCCCCGCCCTATCCGCCCTGCTCTCCTACACTGCGGCCCTGCCCTGCGCCGCCCTGCCACCTCCCTCCTCTCACTTTCACCGCCCACCTCGCCGCATCTGCCCGCGCCCTCACCGCCGCCGCCGATGGCGTCCAGGTGAGGCGGCGCAGAGCCGCAGCTGCGAGCCGCGCGCCGTCGCGCCCAAGCGCCGTAAATAAGAGCGTTATTCCTGTCCTCCCACCTCCGGTACCGACCTCGCTCCCTCCGTCGCCCTCCGAGAGGTGGCGGCCGCCGCCTGGTATCGATCCCCGGCCCTCCCGCCCACGTCTCCGCGTGGAGAGCGCCGCCCGACGGCTTTTATTAAATAATGGACCATAATCAAGACTCACGGGCCGGCCGCGGGCACCTGCTTTCGCCCCGCGCCGCCCCGCCCCAACGCTCCGCGCCGCGCCGCGGATGCGCTTTTAAAAAGTCTGCGGCCGCCCGTGCGCGAGCCGCACCTCGCCGCGAAACTTTCGAGACAAACATCGTAAACTGGGGCTACTTGTCGATAGAAGTTGCCGTTAAGTTTCCGAATGCACTTCACTTTTCTTAACTGGGACACTCGCGTGTTTGATCATGAATCTATAGTCTCCACGTTCTAAGAGCCTGTCTTGTTTGGTTTGTGTGTAAAAGTTAGAAAAAAAACAAACAAACAACACTGCAATGTGCTTTCCTGTTTTAGATTTTACTTATGAGAATTAAAATGTTTCTTTCTAAGTTGTGTAAAATTATTATTGCATGACACGGCATTTCGTTGTTTTCTGTTATATGTCGATAATGTCAAACAATCTTTCAAAAGATGAAGTAGAAATAATATGTGTTGCCACTTTTTCATTGTTTTCTCTTCTCTCTGTAACAAATAAAGGACGAGCTTCTTTCTATATTAACTGGTATAATGTTCACATGAGTTAATGTTGCATGTGTTTGAAGATTGAAGGCTCGCAATTTGTCTCGAATGAAATTTTGCCCCTGTGCGTTGTGAAAGGATCGGGTCTATGTGTTATCGGGAGGTAGCTCCAAACTCCTTCTTGTGAATTTTCAATGCTGATCTTTTTATCCGACGTGTGTTCGGGCCTCTTCATTCGGTGTGCTTCGCGTGCCCGGGTACAGATCGTCAGACAGAAATACAGAGCTTTTTCAAGTTATTCAATATTCGTTTTATTGATCAATCTTGTCCTTTCGCACGATGCCCTTTATACGCAGTGATGTGCCGGTTCTCCGCTATTTCGAGACCGTGTGCTTCTCGTTTCACGCTTGTGATCCGAATCCCCCTCTCCCGGCCGACATTTCCTCTTACCTTGGCAGCGCGTCGGTATCGCGGCAATAATGGAAACTATTTGACGACGACGTCGTGCTCCTAGCGCCGAGATAATCCCAGATTGAACGAGCAATCTCCCCAGGGCGGCGGCGGCGGCGACGTCACGATCGTGTGACGGCGCGGCGTACCCCAAGGTCCCAGGGACGGCTCCGGGGCGAAGAGCGTCTATAAGTCCGCGAAAGCGGAAGACATCTTTTAACCGCGACGCACAAAACGCGGCACGGCCTACCCGGAGCACTCTCGCGTAATTCACCCTCAGGGCCGCATCGACCGCCCGGGCGAGGCGGGCTGCTCTGCTCGGGACACGCGGCGCGCAAAGGCCTCTCCCTGGATCGGAAGGCAGATGAAAGGGAATACTAACTACGCTGCGGGTCTTAAGGGACGGAAGTGATTTTAGTAGACGTAGCATTTGTGTAGTGCGCAAGAACCATTGATTTTGTAAAAGTTTAAATGAATTCAATTTTTTATTTTTTATTTGTCGCTCTCGGCGATACTTTCGTCTACGTAGATGCAGTTTCTTTTGTGAACTGATAGTTACGAGTATCCTGTGTGAACGAGTAAAATAATAAAAGAAAACACTGAAAAAAATCCTATGTGTATTAGTTTTCAAGTTTTTAAATTTTATTTTTATTTAAATGTACCGTGGATGAATATAATGAGAAGAATTGACATTTCTGACGCAGGTGTGTACTTATTATATTTTGTATTTATTAATAAATATACCCATTCTGATCTTGACTAAACTATATAATCTCGCTGATCTCGTTTTATGGCATTTTGAATATTCTTCCTGTCTCAAGTGTACCTTTTCATGTCTTGTATCGGAGAGCGCGTGACTTTTGAAATTATTTCTCAAGAAATATTCATTAGCAGTCTTGAACATAATTTGGCATGTAGACAGTTGTATAACAAAGCAATATGTGTAATATATTGGTCTGTTTGGGTGGTCGACCATAGATCAAAGCTTTCGTTTTCTTAGTACTACGAAACAAGCTTATCTAACGTATTATAACAAGCAGGCGTAGAAAACGAACAAATTGTGTTACTAAAAATGAATGGAATCAGAAATGTCGACTTACTACCGGGGTATGTGTCCGGTGCGTTAACGAAGAAAAAGTAGGAGTGATATTTTACACTGAGTTTTGCCACTTTAATCGTTTCGCGGAGTGGCAGTACTGAACAGCGCGATGGTAGCGATAAGTCGAGAGGGACCAACCGCTGGCGACACAGACTCCGCCCGCGCCCGGAAACCTCTTGGCTGCGCGTCCTGTTCGACGCCCGTCGCTGAATCCACGATGAGGGTGGCGCGGTGGGGGCGGGGCCGGGGTCAGCCCCGCGCCAGTAAACAGGCCGTTTAAGCCGATGGCGCTGCACGGCGCTTGGGGACGCCGCTGCCGGGAAACGGGGTCGGTGCTGGAGGAGGAGGAGGGATGGGACAATGGAGGCCAAGCGGGGGAGTTGCGAGAGTACTACAAACGGCGGTCGAGAAGGATGTAACCATTGAAAGGGAAAAGGGAAGTGAGAGAGATTGCAAATGAAGGCGGAGAGACGAGTTGGAAGGAGGTTAGGAAAGCTGGTGTCGGTGATTGGAGTGGTAATAACGGAGGTGGCCATTGAAAAGATGATGACCGAAGTGTGGGAGTTTATAAATGATGTAAAAGGGGAAACGACAGACAAATGGAACACAGCGGTACAGAGCAATACTGGTAGTGGATGCGACGGAAAGTTCACCACCTCCCAACGGTGACTGGAGCACCGGGATCGTGATGAAGAGAAATCGGCGTCTAGTGGAAACGGCGAAGGCGCTGGCGGGGTTGACCGCGGTGCTGGCGAAGGCGTGGCGACCGCACGATTATCATGGAAATGACGCGGCGGGGGGGCCCGCACCGCGGTTGGCGCATCGATCTGGAGACCCAACCCCCGACCCCCCACTCTGAAGGGGCGTCCCCCCCCCCACCTCCGTCGCTCCTTCATTGCTCCTTCGCGCTTTGCCTCAACGCCGCCGCGGCTTCCCCCCGCCGGATGCTCGTCGCCCATTCCGTGTTGCCCTTTCGGGTCTGGCGCGCTGTATCGATGTCGTCATCCGCAGCTGCGCGTACTTTCTTGAAATGAACGGAAGAGCAATTTGGATGGAATCTCGCTAACCGGTTGCGTTAATCTGCCTTACGTGCGAACAATGTACAGCATGCCCGTCGTGTTTGCCTTGCTGTAGAAGGAGGGGGAAATATTTCAACGAATAGTTATTGGCGAAAATACCGTCAGCGTAATTAATATTGCATCGCGATAATGTGAAATATTTAATAAGAATGTGTTAGTAAGAATGTGAAATATTTATTTATTTATTAGATATTTAGTGATTGCTCTATTCGTGAGAATTCGTCTTAATAGTGTTGGGAGATAAATAAAATATCATCTGTGATGGTGGACGAGATATTTTTATTTAAATTTACATTGCAATTCACAATGCAAATTGAATATTATTCCCCCCCCCCCCCCCAAAAAAATTAAGAATTTCTCCGAGATGGCGTTAAACTCTCGCGTATTTGTCCTATGACAATGCATCAATGTAATTGATATATGAATCGGTGGTACAACGTGCAAGCGATCCACCACGAATTGTACAAAATTGAGCATTCAAAAGTCACAAATAAACACCCGTGTTTTCTTCCCGTTATAACATTTTGGAAGCTCTCCTGCAGTTGTGTCGTAGCCCTCGCGAAATCCCACTTCCCGCATTATCCTCTCTTCTTTGCCTCGACCGAGCGCGCTCATTACCCTTGCTGGTTTTTTCGCCGCGTGGGCCCTCGCACTCTTTTTTGTGTGTGCTCCTTCACTTGCTCCCCGCCGCAAGCCCCTGTCCCTTTGCCCTCGTCGCACTCTGCCCCTCCCGCGCTCGAGGGCTGCCTCGGACAGAGCCCTCTCTGGGCGGGCATTTTCATACAGACGGTCGCGTTTCGAAGGAGGTACTTAAGTATGCTGTTGGCGACACGCATTTCGGGGCATGCGCACTTACACGCGGGCGGCCAAAGAGACGAGGAGCAAAAACAGGCTTTTTTATATTTAAAAAAAAATTGGGGGTGGACGAGGCAGTGTAATCGATCGAGTGGTCGATGAAGGGATGTCAGAAGTGAAAGACGAATATCTGGAAAATGGTTGGGCGTCGTGGGAGGAGGGTGGCGCGGGAAGCGATATGCGGATCGCGTCGGGCGGTGCGTGTGGGAAGGACGATGCATCATGTCGGCCGAGTTCCTTCCGTGGCGTTTGCGGAGGAAATGGCGATTGAGCGTGGGCGTAAGTATGGCAGGAGATGCGAGATCTGTGAGACGTGAGGGTAGCGACGCGTCCGGTTAACTTCCTACTCGCTTCTCGTTTTGAACGAAAATTCGTTAGTGCTGTTGATATTGGGAGATCTGTTCGCTTTTCTGTAGTAATAATTTAATCCTAATATTGAATTAAAGACAAATTAGTTCAGCCTACATACTGATGTATTTGTTCCTGTGACACGTACAAATGTGTTATCACTGCAGATCCGTAGAATCCTATTGTTTATAATGAATGATAGAACCATTAAATACTTATCATTTTTGCTAAATAATACACATTTTTCTGAAGCACGTTTTCTGAACGTAATGTTCCAAAGACGAAAAACTGTCTTAAAGCATTCACTAATAGCATTTGTTATTCATAAATCTTCTAGTATGTGATTAGTGTAGTACACAACTAGTAGCTTCTAGTTATTTATGAGTTAATGTTTACTAAAGTTTATATTTCTGAACTAGTATGTCTTCTTGTTTCAGGTAACCGTCATTTCGTTGATTCATACACGCAAGACGTCTTGAATACACGTAAGTGAATCGGCATATCAACTCATTTCATTGAATATTTTTCCACAGTGATTTTTCCTTCCCCAGTCGAAATATCTTCTGTCAAAATGTGTAATATGTTATTTTTAACATTTCATGGCATTGCAGAGTGACTCGGAAAAAAGCCAACAACGTTATCTTGTTTAATATCGTTTTGTAGCAAGTTCTGTCATCACGGGAACCGATAAAGTTACACCAACCGCATTTCAATAAAATCCGTCGATATATTAAATGTGTTTTTAGATGACCAATCCACACGGCTGTGGCGTATTTGTTTCCTGCTTCACTTTTTTCGATAACACCCCTCTTCCTGGCGACCGTTTCAGCCAATCCGCGACTCGCCGTAACAGCAGTTCCCATTCCCTATATTTACCGCCAGACAATGCGCCATGCAACCCCCTCCCGCTACTGTTGTATTTTCGTTGCCATTGGGTGTTGTAGGCGTTCCCAACAATACGTTTCTTGCTGCGAAAAATCGATCTTCCACCTCCTAGTTCACTCTTCGTGGAAATTGTATTATTCTCCCCTTTTCGTTTTCAAATTTTAAAATCCTCAGTCCTTCACCCCATTCCCTCTTTTCTGTACGACTACGCTCTCGTGTCTTAAATTCTCTTCCTTTAGGAAGCCGCTCACTATGTCACATCGTCATATTGTAAACTTGTTTCGACGTTCGGTGTAAATTTTACCCTGCGTTGCCAAGGCGTCAGTCGCAAACGCTCCAGTCGATACAAATACCCGACATATATCGTTAGCATTTCGCCTGGTGTTCAGGGTATAAAGTATCGGTTCCATTCTTCGTTTGTTTTTTTTTCGTCGTGACTATCGTGTGCAATTGAGACCCCACCTCAACATCCTTCGCCGCTGTTGATGAACTAAATAACACATCTTAGTAATTTTAGTCAGAACGGACAACCGTCACTGAACGTCAGATATTTTAAATGAATTGAAAAATAATAAAGTATCAGAGAATATCCTTAATACTCTGCAACTTTTAGTTTTTACAATCCACTTCTCTGAATAAGTTCTATATATCGTCGTACCTCCCAATCAGAAAGAAATCGGTTTTTCATTTCAGCAATACTCTATTCACAAATTTGTTCTGATTTCAAATACAAGATCGGTGTATCTAAATGCAAATTTCTCATCAAAACATAAAGAAAATCCGGCATGGAGAGTTTAACCGGATGATTTATAGCCTCTGAATTTGTGGGCATCACATGAATTTTTCTTTCTACGACGTCATTTCTACCTTTCCGATCTTTCATCTCCGTCACTTTCGCACTCAGCGCATCGCTCGTCACAGGTCGATAGGTATCGAAATATTCCGCGGTCGTACAGGCAAATTCCCTTCCCCGACACACCTCCCACCACACTTTTCGCAGCGCAGCGCCAACGCGCGCGGGTGGGGTGGGGGAGTGGGGTTCCAATAACCAGCGTTCATTAGTAGTACTTCACCGGCGGCGAATCGCGGCGAATCGCGGCGACGCATCGCCGAGCGCCAAGTTGGCGGCGACGCGGAAACAAGCGCGGCGTTGCAGTCGCGCGAAAGAAAGTGCGCGCTCGCCTTGTTAACGTTTCGTTTCCGTAACCAGCCATTGAATGCAGCCGGGGATTCGGAGCGCGTTCGATCATTGATGCCGGTGCACGTTTGCCTCTCCCAAGTTTGCCCTCCGCTGTTGCTTTTTTTTTTTTTAGTCTCTTTCGGTGTACGCTTCATTGCATGCGTTACAACGGATTTGCGCGACATGACGTTCCATCGATTTCGCCCGCCCGCCCACGCTGCGGTTGACGGAAGGCATGTTATTGCGTACAAACGTGAAAATGACACAAGAATTGTTTGCCGCTATTATGAGAAGCAGCGGAGCGAAATTAAATTGGTTGGCGTGGACTCTATTGTGCCTGCGGTTTATGAATTTCTGCGTTGTGCATACTTGCTCATATGAACTCGACGACAGATTCTGCCTCTGCCGAGTTTGCGAAGTTAACGGTGATGAGATGAGGGAAATTAAACATGAGCTGATCGGGCGATTTTTCGTGTTACTTGCATTTGATAGTGTAGTACTGAGACCGTCATTAAATAATTTCCACAAATGTGTATTACTAATTTTCAATGCACGCAGAAATTAAAACAAAACTGTGGTATCCTTGTAAAAGGTGTCTGTGGTTTCGTTAGATTCCCAGGAACTCAAAAACAATGAAACAGTTTCGATGTTAGACGGAATAGTGCGGACGGAATAAGTTACCCACCATTAAATATTTGCTATTAATATGTTGCGATATTCAATGCCATTTTCTTTTATATTCTTGGTATATAAAGAAGTGTTGTACTGTATAATTATACTATACTATATGTTATTGCAGCTGTAGTGAAGATTGTTTTTGTTAAAATAGTTAATACTGTGTTGTACGAGAGTATTTTATTTGTTTTTGAGAAGTCTGCGCGATCCTTTTTGGAAAACCATTTTGTTCAGCAGCGTTTATGCTGCTACTGGTGGCCTGTGGTTAATAACTAATTCAGATAAACAATTCAAGGACATCAATTAATGTTATCAAAAATGCTAATGTCTTTCAAATGACGCTCGTACATTTAGAAAAGGGACGAGTGGATAGAATATATTCCATTTACATATGTTTTCATTTTCATCTCGATTTTAATGTTTTCAAAATTTTAATGTTTACAAATTTAGAGTTTTTAAAAACTGCCCTCGCAACATCTTTATTTCGCAAGACAATAAGCGTATTTAGCTTGTGCTTTGAATCTTAATTCTGGTATAAACTGTGGCTTCGAGGCAAAGCGCATGATTCAAAGCCCCTCTCCGGAAACACGTTCGCTGTCCACGGGAAGACTCGACAGAGGGGACGCGTCGCGGTCATCTGGCCCCTCGCCCCATTGATGCAGCCGACGGCGAGGACAGTCAGTGTTCGCTCTCTGTCACAACGGTAGTGAAGCACCAAGGCCGCCGCCGCCGCTGCCCCACCCCCGCCCCACCGTCGCGCTTTCGCCAAAGCCACCGTAGCTGCATCTGTAGACACGTCACCCGCGATTACAAACCGTCATTACTAATGCACCGCGATTCTCTCTACTCGCCTCGTCGCTGTGGTTCTCTTTTCTCGCTTCGGGCTCCTGACGGTGCCGACACCGCCACGTTCATCGCCTCAGCACCTCTGTCGCTTCCCGCCCCTCCCCCGCAGGCGACGGCGTCGGTGATTCAATCGACAGCTCCTGCAGTTACAGCGGCCATGACACTTGCGAGAGAGACGGTGATATCGGAGCTCCTTGTTGATGACGAACATGACAGAGTGTTGTGGATGATGTAAAGGCACCGCTTCAATAGCATTGCTTAAACTATTTTTCTCTTCTTCTTTTCGCGATGTTTAGTTTCATCGAAAGTTGTATTTTGCGATATCCTCTCTAGGTAAACATTTAAAACGTACCTCCATTGTAAAGTATTTTATGTATATGGCCTAGTACTTTGGTAACCAATTGTCAAAATTTCACGAAATAGTAACAGGTTTCGTGAAACGTATTATTGCTATACCGTGTTCTAATAATATACGATCTGGTGGTAACTCATCAACTTTGATCTCCTTCCTATCCCACGATGAACCTATGAAATGTTATATGCTCAAAAATGTATACGTTCGAATTTTTGTAAGTTGGATAAAACATCGCAATTTATTTTTTACAATCTATGAAACACGGTCTAATGGTTTCCCTAATATATTGTAATAAAATATCTAAAATTACATTTTTCGTAAATAGCTAGTAATTCCGTTTTTTTTCAAAATATTTCAAATTATTAAAATACTAATTGTTTTCCATACATATATTATTTTGATCCATCTCAGTTTTTACTTCAACACCTATTCATATTTGTGGCAAGTTACATTTTACTTCGATGTAATTAAATATTCAAATAGTGGATTTGATACATATAATGTGAGAGAAGAAGAAGAAATAATTGATAATGAGTTATATTAGAAGTTAAATATTTTGCCAATGTATTATAATGCGTAATATCCTTCGAGCGGCTCTGAGTAAATAGTATGCCCCTCATAGGTGATTTTGAGAGAGAAAAAATGCATTCAGTGTTCCTCCTGGGCGTAGGCGCTGGCGCTTACCATAGACATTTCACCTGACATATATGTACTACATTGAGCTCTGAGGCAACTTCTGCTATGTGCGTTTGATAGAGCTGCTCCAGAATTGAGAAAAAAAAGCAACGCAAATTTCAACGAGACAGTGCTTATAATTATATATACCCGGATCACTCGAGTAATACATCACGTTGAGAATAGCGGAGTTTGGGGTCAAACCACTTGCTCCACTCAGATCACCTCGAACTGCATGTATAGTATTAGTCAATTGCGTATAGAAATGAGGTTGACTTGTCTAGTCATCTCCATCAATTCTTCGCTTGGCCGGTTCCTGGAAGGTAAGCGTGCGCGGGCGAGAGCGGGAGAATAGCGGAGTTTGGGGTTAAACCACTTGCTCCTCTGAGTTCACCTCGAACTGCATGTACAGTATTAGTCAATTGCGTATAGAAATGAGGATGACTTGTCCGATCATGATCCGTTGGATTCTTCGCCCGGCCGGTTCCTGGAAGGCGCACATTGTGGAAGGTGGGCGTGGGCGGGGCGCAGGGATTAATTGCCCGCGAGCGCGCTTTGTGTGCGCATTGTGCGATCGGGCGGCGCGGGCGCGGCCGCAAAGACAAACGGCGCGCTTAATGACGTGGTAACTCCATTGTCGGCGCCGCGCAGCCCGCCGCCCCCGCACCGCCCCCGCAGCATCCTCTCGGCTTGCTACTGTGCCTCGCGTCAACGGCCTCTCTCCCCTCTTTCGGTGGCTCTGCCCGCCGCCGCGCCGCGCGCTGGATTGTGTGTGTGTGTGTGTGTGTGTGTGTGTGTTTGTGTGTGTGTTTGTGAGTGTGTGTTTGTGAGTGTGTGTTTGTGTGTATGTGTGTTTGTGTGTGTGTTTGTGTGTGTGTGTGTTTGTGTAAAGCGAAGCGGGTGGAGTGGGTGGGTCAGTTGGATTTGGCTTGAAAATTATGAAGGTGGGAGTGAAGGTGGGGGTGGAAGTGGGGTGGGGTGGGCAGGTGGGTGGGTGGGTGGGCGGGTGAGTGGAGTGGGCGAGTGAGTGGGGTGGAGTGGGTGGGTGGGTGGGTGGGTGGGCGGGTGGGTGGGTGGGCGGGTGGGTGGGTGGGCGGGTGGGCGGGCGGGTGGGTGGGCGGGCGCGCGGGTGGGCGGGCGCGCGCTTTATAGATACGCTGCTGCAGCTGGCCTTCTGGCGTCTCCTGTGATTTCATTGTTTCTCTCGCCCTTTCAGATATTATTCAACTTACGCTGGTATTTCGCATATTTGTGCATTACGTTTCTCGTTGTTTTACTTTTCCATTTTTTTATAAATTTATTTATTTATTTCGAAATTTGTATGGTTTATTGTTTATTTTCTATTTTAATTCAT
The DNA here is from genome assembly GCA_011170035.1 of Teleogryllus occipitalis. Taxonomy (NCBI): domain Eukaryota; kingdom Metazoa; phylum Arthropoda; class Insecta; order Orthoptera; family Gryllidae; genus Teleogryllus; species Teleogryllus occipitalis. The sequence continues at coordinate 25,542 of BLKR01011593.1, forward strand.
GTGTCGCTACTTATTTTATTATTATCTTCTCACTAACGCGCATTATTCATTTCTATTAAATATTATGGTCTCAGCTTTGGATTTTTGCGGTTATTGAAGGAATATCCCAACCTATTTTTGGATTTTATAATATTTTTTTGTCTCATATTCCGGCCTACAATGTCAATAGTACCGTTGCCTCCTGCTTCTTCTTAGAAAGTGTTGCTGCGACGCTGTTTGCCCATTTGTCTCTGTCTACAAGGCCGCTTTTTGTGCCTCGCGCGTCGGCCCACGCGCCCTCTTGTGCCGCCTGCCCTGTCCCTCACCCATTCTCCGTGCGTTTCCAATTTCCTCCGGCTCCGCTCTTCCGCACCGCGCCGCACCGATTCGCATCCCCATCCCCGTCCCCATCGCCGCGCTCCGACTGGGGTTTTAGCCCGGCCCTCCCCGGCGCTTGTCTGATCCTCGTCCCGGCAAGCCCTCCGCGATTCGCGCCACCGCCCCCCGCTCCGGCTTACTATTTTGCGCGAAGCTTCCTTCCCCGCTGCAGTCGTCCTCCACCCCAGCTGGTACTCTCCCACCTCGGTTGCCCACCCGGCCTTCAATCGGCGGTCCGCTCTCCGCACCTTAAACCGCACAACGCACATGCACGTGGCCGTGTCATTCTTCCCCGCACAAACTCCCCCCCCCAATCATACACCCTCCACGTTTCATCTTACTCGTAACTCACGACGAACCGCCCCGACCCGCCCTGCCCCGCCCTGCCCCGCCCTGCCCCGCCCCGCTCCGCCCGGCCCTGCCTTACTCCGCCCTGCCCCGCCCCGCCCTGCCCCGCCATACTCCGCCCTTCCCCGCCCTGCCCCGCCCTGCCCCGCCTCGCCCGACCCGCCCCGCTCCGCCCGGCCCTGCCCTACTCCGCCCTGCACCGCCACGCCCTGCCCGCCCGCCCCGCCCTGCCCGCCGCGCCCTACTCCGCCCTGCCCCAACCCACGCCCCGCCCTACTCCGCCCTGCCCAGCTCCGCCCGAGCCCTACCCTACCCCGCCCTGCCCCCGCCCCTCCCCTGCCCTGCCCTGCCGTCCTGCCCTGCCCCGCCCGCCCCGCCCCGCCCCACCCCGCCCCGCCCCGCCCCGCCCCGCCCCGCTCCGTCCGGCCCTGCCCTGTCCTGCCCCACCCCGCTTGCTCTGTTCTTCCTACCTCATCTAGCCCCCTCCATCCTTCTAATCCTTCACCATCCCAGCACATCCCATCTCATCCCCACAATCCGTCTCCCCATCGGATAGTGCGCTTGTTCTAAGCGCCGACGGCACGCCCGTCATGGGCGCCCCCTCCTCATCCCAATCGCCGGGACGGCTGTTATCACGGGGCGCGCGATAAACAGCGGCGTCGCCGGGATATGCTCATTACGCGCGAGATCCGCGCGGCCTCCGCTTTTCATCGCGCGCGCGGGCGGGCGGGCGGGCGGAGTGAGCGAACGCTGGCGCGGATAGCGGGAGATTCTCCATCGGCCTCGTGTGACAGATGGACGCAGACAGCGCGCGGGTGGCCTCGGGCGGCGGCAGGCCGGGCGTGGGCGGATCAGCTGCAGGTAATAACTGCTGGCGCAGGTGGACGACTCGCTTCGGCTTTCATGACGAACGTGCGCCTCTTCTGACCAGACGTAGGAGTATGCCCATGAATGAAGTATATTGGATGTCTTAAAAAGAATTTTCAGTTGTATTGCTTTTCAAACGATTTTGTGTTAGGTATCAATTTCAGTTTATGGAGCATGATTTTCTTTCCATTCTGTGATCATACAAATTTTTTCTTCAAATTTCTCTTGTCCTTCATGAACCTTGGGTAAGAAATCATTGCCCCTTATTTTTTATACGTTCTTAGTTTGTGTTAATTCTATAAAAGGGAAATAGGTGGCTGTTTGTTTATGTATTTTGGTTTGAATGCCGCGTGTCTGTTACTCAAACTACACGGGCCAGTTGATTAGCGTGCAGACGAACACGCCCATTTCATGGAAATACCGAAAACAAGACCGCTCTGAATTAAGAATCGAGGACACTCTGTGCGCTCAAAGGAATGTTTACCTCCTGCGGAATCCCGTGGCGGTCGTAACCGGCCGCAGGGTCGATCGCCATCGCACTCTGCGTCGCCACTCATTCGTTCCACGTCGTGTTTCTCAAAGCGCCGCCCACAAAGCTGTGGGATAAATTTCGCTTTGCCGTAAACGCTGCTCTCCACGCCGGGCACTCCCGCGTCACGGCCAAAGCGAACGCCCTACCGCACGTACGATCTCGATCCTTCCGTCTCTCTCTCGCTCTCTCTCTCTCTCTCTCTCGCTCGCTCTCTCGCTCTCTCTTCTCTCTCTTCTCTCTCTTTTCTCTCTCTCGCTCTCGCTCGCTCGCTCTCGCTCGCTCTCTCTCGCTCGCTCTCGCTCTCTCGCTCTCGCTCGCTCTCTCGCTCTCGCTCGCTCTCTCGCTCGCTCTCTCTCTCGCTCGCTCGCTCTCTCGCTCTCTCTCTCCCTCGCACGCACGCACGCGGTCGCCGCTGCACATCCCGCGCGCGGGCTAATTACCTGGCGCCGCCTTGTGGAAAGTGTGTGTTATCGGCAACGCCATCATCGCCGGTCAAGGGCCGCCGCTGACCTCGTGCTTTCCCTTGCCAAATGTATCGCCCTCGTCGAAGCCTTTCGGGATGTCCCTCGCCCCCACACTTTCCCTTGCCCTAATCTGGCTTTTGTGTTCACTTTGATCTCACGTCGTATCCATGCCGTTGCTCCCGTTCTTGAACTAGCCGTCTTCGTTAATTCCGGTGCTCAAATATTTTCTCATACCATTCTCTCCCCCGACCCCTAAACTTTCGCGTTTCATCCACTATATATTCAATATCTACGTATACCTTTAATAGCATTCCCATATTCAGAGTCGCTGATTTCTTTTTTTGTTTAATTTTCGCTGGCACCGGATTGTCGATTTGCAGACTGTTAATTAACCAGTATCGCATTCCAGAGCTGCAGTCCGCTGAAGCGCACGGTGGCTTATATACCCGTACAGATCCCTCCTACCGCTTCGTTGGCGATGCTGTTCGTCTCTCCATTGTAGTTACTCTGCCCCTGATTCATTGTGCTTTCGTTTGTAATTGTAATTCGTAGGCTTCTCTTGATGGTCAACGGCTCGGCTTTTATTTTCCAATAATAATTTCTTCATCTTCAGGGCTGTTTGAGGTCATTAAATGTAGAAACTACTGACATAAGTGAAATAATGAAGTTACTGTTATGTGCATTTTGTGCATGTTCACTTCTTACTCCTCAAAATGTTCAATATTTTCATAATTTCTATTAATTGTTTAAATGTAATTTGAAATGTATACTAATAGTTTACTATTCACCACTAAATGCAACATACATTACCGTACTTGCCTCTCCTTCATAACTACACTTTATACTTCCTCATATTTATGGTACAGAAAAAGTATTCTAAAAAAATATAAATTTCTAATTATAAAATCCGTAAGACTGCGTAATTCTGTATTTGCATGAAAAACAATTGTATGGAATCCCAAGGAACTCTTTTTAAATATTTAGTACTCTAAATGATTCAGTATTATTGCTTTTGTAGATTCCCCTGGATGCGTGAATTCGAGCCTATCAATTCCAATAACACACGAGAGGAATGCCTATGATCTTGTTACTAGGGGAATTTCGACTGCGTTAATATTCGAATTCCACCACAGCTCTGTTGGCAGTTGCATAAATACTCAGCATAACTGTAATTCATTTCGATAATTTCAGCGCTGTTGCATTAGTGCATTCGAGATATTTTTAAACAAATTGAATCAAAAGAAATCATTTTCGGAAAAGAAAAGAAATGTGGTCTCGAAAAGATTATGACATTTATTTGAATCCCAATTTCGAGTGAGTATTTGGAATTACAGTTTCATTAGTTCTTGTGAGAACTGACTTATTCAGCGGAATTACGAGGTGACTTAATAGGCAATAATTAACGATCCACTTTTCCATGGGTAGTTCTAAACACTTCATTGGATTGGGTTAATAAGTTTTGATGTGTTGCTTCTCATTTACAAGTTTAAGCGCATGCAGAATGAGGCGGGCATATGAAACTGAAGAATCATGAAAATATCTTGTAGCGTCCATGACCGTTACGCCCCCGTGCGTCAGTCTTGCGCGGGGTTTCTTGGTGCGCGGGCGAGTTGCGTAGCCTTATATCACCTCGCGCGCCTGTCAGTTGTCAGGCGTGTGGCGCGCCCCTGTCGGCCGCACCTGGCGTTCGCACCTGCGGCGCGCGCTCGGCTGCCGATATTCCCTCCCCCTCCCCCTCCCGCTCCGGCTCTCATCATCGACACGATTCCGTCCGCGTGCCTGACGTGTACGTGCTCGGGATAGCACCCAGCCCCGCCCCGCCTCTGCCCCGCCTCCGCCCCGCCTCCGCCCCGTCTGCGTCCCGCCTGCGCCCCGCCTGCGCCCCGCCCCGCCTCCGCTCCACCCCGCCTCCGCCACGCCTCCGCCACGCCTAGTCCCCGCCTCCGCCCCGCCTCTGCCCCGCCTCCGCCCCGAATCCGCCCCGCCTCCGCCCCGCCTCCGCCCCGCCTCCGCCCCGCCTCCGCCC
>BLKR01011594.1:0-30133 GCA_011170035.1 Teleogryllus occipitalis
TATATATATATATATATATATATATATATATATATATATATATATATATTTCTTCCTTGCTGTCGTATGACGTGAGCTGTGTTGTAAGCAGTGACCCTATCATGGACGACTCCGCGCAGCGTGAGAATAAGCGCAATAAACAATAAACCAAATATCATTTGAATTTTTAGTCAAAATCGACGCTGTTTCATAGTTTAGTATTTTTATCTGGTGTTGGAGTACTTAATTCATTGACACCTCTCATATTGTCACAGGCTGCTCAGTTTTCTCTGAATTTCTGCGCACATTAGGATCTGGTGACATAGGTATTCAATTAAACATAATTGTTGGTTCAAGTAATTTCCATAATAAAATCAACGTTTTATTATCAATGACAAACACCATATCATATCAATTCGTTTGAAAACTAACTTTGTATGTGAAAATAATTTTTTCATTGCATTAAACGTGGGAACACTTATTTCTGCCAGATATCTTTCTCTTGAAAATAATTTATGGTGTTGGAATTATTTCGAAATAAAAACGCCTCACAAAATGCTGCACGCGTTTAAAGAAAGGCTTCTTCTAGTTAAAGTAGATGAATCAGCCAGTTTTGTTTCATAATAAATGTAATTTTGTGTAATGCCTTTAAATTAATTTATTTGATGGAAGATAGGTAACAGATTGAAAGTATTTAGAGTACAAACAATCTTTCCCAATGTGTTTTATCAAGCAACCGAGTGAAAACCGTAATCATGCGCCCGGATTACGAACTACAATATCCATATATTTCATTGACATTTTGGAAGGAAATCTATTCATAATATTTTAACATTTTAATACGTAGTTTAACCTATGCTACCAAGCAAATGACCTAAAAATGACATATCATTAGGGCGTTATGTCCTATCAAAAATACGTATGAAGGTAATACCTTACAACGAAAAATAATATTGGGACATATATGACAAACCTTCCCCCAATTGCCCAATATTTTTCACACGTAGGTATGCTTATTTTTACTTCTTGAATAAAGGCGTTTAATATTGACTAATTTTGATTTGATACAATTATAGCTAACTGATTAAAATGTAAACTCTCTCAAATCTGCTCTAATTAGAACTAATGAATCGAAATGTTGCCATTCATTTGATTTTCTTAGAGAAAACCACTTAGAGAAATGGGTAAGGCAACGGCATTGCAGGATGGTAAATCAAAGGACGGATGAGTAGAGGATTCAGGATAGACTGGCTGACGTTTGAGAAGATAAACAGGGGAGCGAATGGACGGTTTCGGGAAAGAATGCATATGATTTTGGAAGTAATAAAGACCTAGTGCCTAATAACCTCACATTTCTGTATTCCTTTAGATATCCCATTAATTGGAAATTTCCTCTGAACAATGTATGAAAAACGAGACTCTTCCCTCTTGTGACCACTATCATCGGGAATTTGAGTGCGAAATAACGGTACCGAACGACCAAAATTCCTCTGCTGAAAAGGGGGCAAGTGCGAATGTTGGCAGCAACCTGTTGTCGGCAGGCGCCGCCCGTCGCCTGCACCTGTGCGCGTGCGTTTCGCGTGCACGGCGGCCGGAAGCGAGGGCGGCGCTGGCAGCGGGGCGGGAACGGCCCCCGGCGCACAGCTCCCGCGGGGCGCTCGGGGGCCGAGGAGGCCTCGCTAGATAACGCGATTACTCGATGTGCGTGGCCGCGGTCCCAGCGGCGCGCCCCTCACGCGGGACTCCGACTCAGGACGCACGGTTCACTGGCGGAGGCGCAGCTTGCTTCGCGGCCTCCCTCCCCCGCCTCTCCTTTTGCCAATTCCTCCGCCCCCTTCTGCCTCCACCGCCTCTCCTGTCTCCTTCTCCGCCTCTCCTGCCTCCTCCTCCGCCTTTCCTACTTCCTCCTCCGCCTCTCCTACCTCCTCCTCCGCATCTCCTACCTCCTCCTCCGCCTCTCCTTTCTCATCATCCGCCTATCCTTGTGCCTCCTCCGCCTCTCATGCCTCCTCCTCCGCCTCTCCTTCCTCTTCCACCTCTCCTGCCTCTTTCACGTCTTCTGCCTCCTCCGCCTCTCCTGCCTGCTCCTCCGCCTCTCCTACCTTTTCCTCTGCCTTTCCTTTTGCCACTTCTTCAAACTCTCCTGCCTCCTCAGCCTCCTCTTCTGCTTCCTCCTCCACCACTTCTGCTTCCTCCTCCAATTTCTCTTAGTCTTCTTCCAATAATTCTTTCTCCTCGTCCTCTCCCTCCCCCGCCACCCCCCCCCTCCGTCACCCCTATACATTTTCCTTCACCTTCATCTCCTTCACTTTCTCCTATTCGTCCGCCACATTTTCCGTGACAAACTCTGCTTCCTTACCTGTCTATTTCTCCACCCTCTCCTCTGCAGCTTTTGCCAGCGTCTCAATTTGCGTCTCCACCTTTTTCTCCTTCGAATTGTTTTCCAAATTGCCCCCCGCCGTCTTTCTAAGCTTTACTTCCACCTTCTCCTCCACGTTCTCCTAATCGACCTCATCCTCGGCCTCGTTCTTCTCTACCTCTCCTGTCTCCACCACTTCCACCTCCTCTTTCGAGCCCTTTGCTTGCGAAATTTCGTCATCTCGTTCCGTGCTCGCCCGTGGCGTCGGCCTGCGCCTTGGCCTCCCTTCGCTGAACCTCTAACGAACCGCGCGCAGTCCTCCGGGCCCTGGAGGCCGCACGCCGTCAAGCGACGGGCGACGGGCAGCAGCAGGCCGCGGTGCGCGACGTGACGCGAATCGGCAGCGACTCCCACCGACCGCTCCTAGGGTTGGCGTCTCGGCGCTGGAGAGTTTTCGACACCAGCTTCATAGCCAGGTAGAATTCAGCGGATGGATGGAGAAGAATCCTAACGGCCGGCTGTTCTGAAGGGGAGATTTCCGTCGTATTCAATATCAGGGGAATGCCGGAGCAGTACCCTAAGAAATGCGCCACGGACTTCGAGTGATCTTCCCTTCCTCTTCCTTGTCTAATCCTGTCCTCTTTCACTCACACACTTGCATGCACTACACTACCACGTTTGTCGGGATACCACTTTGGAGCTTGGAGCTTATCCGGACTGGCGCAATGCCCCGTTTGAGGAGATACTTCGAAGTGGAAATCCCTCGCAAGCAGACGTGTAGGCCGGCGCTGAATCTCATGATCCTGCTAGGAGAAACGTCGCCACTTCTCGGAATAAAACATTCACTATACTTACGACACTAATGACGATAGCAGTTGACGTAGACGTGTTTTTATTGTGTATTTATTCGATATGACTGCATGTGTGTCCCGTAGAAAAGTTATTGCTAAATACAAGGGGCAATTTTTCCTGATCCGTCAAGAGTCATAATTGTTAAAGCTTATCAAGAAACTTTTGCTTCAGATGTTTACAACTATTAAATTTTGACCCAATTCTTCGAGTATTTAATATTTAAGATCGACTTATTTTCAATAGAATTCGGCTACTCTCCTTATATTTTCGAAACATGAACATTTTAAGCACTGCGTGTCGTAACGATGGAATAATTAGTCATAGTTTACGGCCAGCAAGATCACCTAATATGTTTGTGATTCCTGCAGGGCGTGAGGGTACTTCAAAGTTATACGCAAGAGGCTTTCATTCGGAGGAAGAGCTCCGTTACACTATTGAACAAAGTATAGTAGCAATCTCGCGTTGCATATTTACTTATTGTTCTTGTTTTGAACAGATTGTAAATTTACAGATTTAAATTTAAAAAAATCTCGCGTGATTTGCTATAAAACATGTTCTGGAAGTGCCAACAATGCATTTGAGTTTATGGATATCACTTTTTATGGCCACCTGCAGGTCGCATTCACCGCGGCAGTTAAAATTCCATCTGAATATCTTGAACTGTTTATAGAATATTCGAAGTGTACGTTGTTATTCACTAACTCTGTGAAATGTAAACGATGTTAATAAATTGGAATTTTGGCTGTTTAATGGTGACATTATCCATAATGGATTGATAAAATCCGAATTAGGAACAGCTTTCAAGCATTCGTCGGACAATAGTGGAATGAAGAACCGTCTGAGATGGGTCAGGACTGATGAAATGTATCTGCAGTCCTTTCACCGAGAGGTTCTAGAGTTTGAGCCCTCACGGCGCACACTGCTTTAAAATGACCTAGTATTTGGCCATAATTGCAGAGTCCGCGTTCAAAAGTTTAAATTATCATATGTGGTTCAGAAGACATTGATGCACAATACTTCAGTTCCAATTAGTCATTTCAATTGGTTTCTGTCTTCCTTAAGGTCTTAAGGTAATTCATTTATTATTGCCGACGATATTCACAAATTTAAAAAAAGTCTTGAAAATTTTTGGTGGATATTTTTGTATTTACGAATAGAAGGCACTGTTGACGATAAGTATAAGATGACGTATATTTCTAAGAAAAGATGTCTAATGTTTTTATATTTGCTTTGGAAAATTGCAAGAAAAAAAACTTTACAAACCTACAATATTAATGATATAGATGTATTTCATATTGAAATATGTTATTTTAAACTAGATTTGGAAATGATATAAATGAAAGTATATGCATTTTTGGAAACTGCAATTGCAATGTTCAACATTGCTTTAAAGCGTCAAGAAGGGTGAGCTTAATAGGGGGCTGGTTGTGTAGCTAACGAGAATGCCGTGATGATTGTAAAAAATCATAATTCGAACCTCAGTGAGGAGAAAAAAAGTTGCTGCTTAGCAACACTTTTGCAGTTCCATGTATTATAATATTGGGTTGCCGTTACAAGTAATGCAAGTTTTTCTGTTTTTGGTGTTTTCTCTTGGTCTATCTCTAACGTCCCCCTGTCTTGTCTTAGATCGAGTGTCTTATTCATATTGAAATCATGGAAAATTTGATGTAGTCTCGTTTTGATTGTATTAGATTCCCGTACTTTTTACTTTCTCGCTAGCGCTTACGCAGTAGACATTCAGCAGTTATGAAATGCTGTGTGAAAAAAAGGAATTTTCGGCAGTAAAACTTTTATATCAGAGCCCTGGTAACGAAAAAGTGGATAAATTTAGTGACAAAATTTAGAAAAAAAAATCTTCCAACACGTGATGTAGGCAGAACCCGTATTTTGTGAGTCCTTGATACCGAAAAATCGAACGACGACAAAACTTCCGTCCGTCTGTGAACAACGCTAGTGGCTAAAACGTTAAACCTATTTTCTCCAAAATTGATATTCCCCGAACGATCTGCCCAATGTCGCGGCCCCTTGAATTTCAAACCGATATTTTAATTTTTTGGGGAGGGGTGTACTTCACATGAAGCCCCTGGGACATTTTCAAAAGTTAAAAGAAAGTCTCGTTTTTGATTAAATTTTGTTGTTGAATAGCGTGAAGAACGTTTAAGAGAATGTTGCAGGTCTCATTTTCGTTGAAAACACGCCGATTTTTCGAAAATTGCGTAAATTCAATTTTTTTCGGACTTTTCCTACAACTAAAATATTAAAGATAGATATTTTCCCTTAATGAAATCTGTTTCTTAAAGATAGATTTTAAAATAAGGTCACGCACAGTCTTTCGTCAATTTGAGTACTTTTCGCGTAATTTTGCATGAAAATACAGGCGAGAAAATAGTTCCGTTTTTGCACCACTACTTAAATTTCTCGTACAATGGTACTTGGTAAGAACAGAAAGTTATGTAAACCTGTGCCGAAAACGGCGAATTTTTGACGAAAACACTTTTATTACGGGCTCTGGGAACAAATAGTGGATACATTATTTTGATAAATATAGAAACATGTTTCCCCAACACGTGTTATTGCCATAGTCCATGTTTTGTGGGTCCTTGATAGCGAAAAATCGACTGACGCCAAAACGTCTGTCTGACCGTCTGTGGTCAACGCTAGCGCCTAAACCATTCAGCCGATTTTCACAAAAACTGATAATCCTTGATAGATCGAAATGAACTCAAGGCTTTGGGAGTCTTAAGCGGATATTTTGATTTTTGAGGTTCCTGCATATGAAGTCTCAAAAACTCACCAGAATTTTCTCAAAAATGGACCGAGATTTTTTGACCGAAGTTTGTTCTCGGATAGCGTAAAGCGCGCTTAAGAGAATGGTGCAGGTCTCAAGTTCGTTGAAATCGCAGAAATTTTGAAAGTTACAAAAGGGTAGTTTTCGGGAACATTTTACAACAACTATAATATTCAACATTTTTGTAATATTGAGCTTTTCCCGTAATAAAATCTGTTTCTTGAAGACCTATTTTTAAATAAATTCAAGTTTAATTATTCGAAAATGTGAGTAGTTTTAGTGTAATTTTTGTGCGAAATATAGAAATATAGGCAATTTTTAAAAATTAACATTTCTTTTCAAAAAACGCTCCCAATTTTTTTCTCTGAATTTTCAATAATTGGAAATTTGGAAATAATCCGAGAAAATATGTGCTGTTGTAGCACCTCTAGTCTGATCACATTACGAAAATAAAGTTAGACTGGAGAAAGTGATGCAATATTAATACTAAACGACTTCGAATGTTATCTCATTCAACCTGAAACAGAAGCAACTGGAGGCCTAGAGAGGAACAATTGTTAAGCAATATTGACAGGAGATCCTGTACTTACTGCAAATGCAGTTGCGGCCGGAAGCAACAGTGTATTGTTCGAGTGAATGCTCGAGATGTAGTAATATGAGCTGTTGTGAGCTCTAGATGCGATGCAGTTTTCCTGTAAATGAGCTTCTATATGGGAGGAACCACTAGGCTGCCTGGAAACTTGCCTTCTGTGAAGAGAGCTCAATTGAAAACACCGCAAAAATAACATAAATGAATCGCATTATTCTCGGCGTGTCTATGCATTTTATAATTACCAAATTGTATCATGACGTTGAAGATTACCGAATTATTATATTTCTTTGCATTAAAATTAATTTTCACAATCTCCTGTTATTCGTTAAAAGAACTGGTAGGTAGATGAAGGGAGGCCATCCATCGAAGAGTAGCATCAGGGAGATGTTTATTTTTGAATGAATTCAATCTTGATATAAATCAGAATTCATTCAAATATAAACATTCCCGTCTGTGATATGGCATACTATTCAGGGGAATCGCATCCTATATATTATTAATACATTTTGCATTACCATAATAATAATAATAATAATAATAATAATAATAATAATAATAATAATAATTGTTGTTTTCAAATAAACACAGTGGTCAAACACACAAGACAAAGTTGATTTGACTACAACAGTAACATACAGATTTGTGCGGCTTGACGGCCGTGTACATAAACGTATGGCGTTGGCGCCGAAATGCCGTCGAGGCGGCCGTCTCATGACGTAACTAACGCGAGCCGGTGAGTGCTGACCTCCGTCCTTGAAAGGTCGACAGCGACAAAGCTGGCCCCCGGCGGTCCCCGAAAGCGGAGCTGCGTAAAGGACGGCTGGCCTCGAGGAGCGAGCAGCGAAATCCAGATTGAATGATGACTGATTGATAGTGATTCTGGGCACGCATACCACTAGGGTCATTAGTCCTGTAATTGTAATGAATGTTTTTCTCGGAAGGTGGCGGTGTCCTTCTCCCGCTGGATGGCGAGATCCGGCGCCGACCTACAATCGGCTAGCGGGTTTTTCCCTTACTAGGTATCTCCCGGCGGGGCACCGCTTCAGCCGGGACTAGCTCTAAGCTCCCGAACGGTCTCCCGGTGTGTATGTTAGTGTAGTGCATGTTAGAGTATGTGTGTGTAAGGTGGCAAGATAGAACAAGGAAGAGGTAGGAAAGATCGCGCACGGTCCGTGACCTGTTTGTTAGGGTGCTGCTCCTACATTCGCGTGGTGTTGATCGGAGAAACCACGGAAAACTACCGATTAGAGCAGCCGGTGGCGAGAATACCCCTCCCCTCGTGCCAAAAGACTTGGAGGATCGTGCCACGTGACCAGTAAATTGTTCAGAGGGGTGTAATCGGGAGGTCGTTGTCTAAGAATCTCAAAACAAAGGCCAGGGGTATAACCTGGGGCGTAGCTGGTTCTATATGCATACAGAAGACAGATGACAGATGACAGACAGACTCAGACAGAGAGAGAAAGAGAACTTAACTACCTTACTCTGATACACGCATTCTACAACTCTACGGCTCCTCGTTGCGGTCGGCCTGCAGTATTGGTCCGGCCGGTAATACAGTTACTAGGACCTGCCTTATGATGGAAAAGCTTCATTTCTTGCCTCACACCGACACCAAAATATTTATTAACAGAATATCCGCGAAAAACAATCATAATTCCTCAACTTTGCATAAAGATCATTCGAAATTGCCAATACTTCGTTGCCCGGTCTATAAGGACTCTCGCATCAATTTATTTGCATTAAATATGATAATAGGGCATTTTTGTGTTACAAAGAAATCTCAAACCGTGTCCTCTCTCATACATCACAAAAATTTACTAGTGCCATAATACTGAAGAGCTTACACCAGCGCTCGTACGGAATTCCAGTGCCCATAAGAAATCTAGGGAGTTTCATCAATTAGTGATTTCCTCACGATTCTGCGCGTAAAATCCCTTATTCCAGTGTGATCATAACGTCTCCGCTGAATATTCCTGCAGCGTAGATGGCTACGAGCCCTACCTATATGCCTCCTCATCAAAGCTCCCACAGACCGACGCGGAAGATCCGCAGCATACGCGGATTGGCCGCAGCGGACGTTTCGTGTCACGTGTTGCCTTATGAGCACGTTCAGACCTTTGCGGCAGGCGAGCGTCGCGGTTACGGATTGGCAGCGTTTAATTGGCGGCGAAATTTGTAAAGCAGTCTGACGCGTTTCTTCCGCTGTAGCTCGAGTTTCGTGGAAGTCCGCCCGTGTTTGGGAGTCTTCGCTCCCCTCAGGGTCGAACGATCTTGCGAACAGTCACCAAACGCTAACTCATAATTGACGCTCCGGTGAGAACGGTCTCACGAATTCCGCGGCCGCGTCTAGCTCGGAACTTTCCGCGTCGCACCCGCTACGGATCTACCGCGCCGGTCTGTGGGAGCCTGAATATCGCTTCCGGCTACTTCCGCCATGGTTTTCGCTTTCTGTAGTGCGAGTCTCTTTGCTTTTCCACTCGCACCTTGCACCATATCTTTGTTCATGGTCTCTGCGTGATCCCGCTGTAGCCGTTGCGTAAACTTCGACATTAATCTGCTTGTTCCCAGCACATTTAACCGACTCTCAACGCGCCGCGAAAACTTACTAGGAATGTCGTAGCGATTGAGAGACAAAATAGAACTCAATGGCGGCCGCATATATTCGCGATTCTCGACAGTGAAATTTATTACTTGCTGATAGCAAATTTCTTGCATCTCCATCTTTACCGTTTACTCGAAATCCGACAAGCGTCGATAAACAATTTGGATCTCGGGCTCCGCGTCCATGATTGACATTTGCAAAAATTCACGCACGATGTCTGGTACTGTCGGTTCCACCTAATTTTCCTCACTTACCGCGGGGACTTGTTCAAAACTTCTACCTAACTTAGCATTCATATATTTCTCTCCTCTATAGATTTGAATTCTCGCTGCACTTCAGATTCTGTGCCATTCATCTCACTTTTCGCAGCAACCCGCGCATTACTCTTGTCTAATTTCTCATTCCATTCATCTAATTTACGGTTTTCAAGTCTTCTATTTATCTCAAGTTTATCATCAAGTTTACTATTTATCTCATCGAATTTAGTATTCATCTGATCAAATTTTGCGGTTAAAAATGTCATAAGATCGGCCAACGTGACAGTGGGCTCCTGTGGTTGCGCGTTGTCGTTGGATTCGGCTGTGCCTTCCAATTGACCCTCCATTTCCATAGTTTTTAAATAGCTCCCTTTACAATTTAATTTTCTTTTACAAAACCCACACAAAATAACACACGCAATAACAATGAACACTAAGCACAAACTGAAAGAAATGACATCATAGGCAGATCACCAATTATTAGACTATTGCTTTCCAGGCGTAGATGTAAAATTATAGTCTACAGCACAACTCTGATAGAAACTGCAAACTCGAATTTATAAGCCAGAGGCGGAAGCTATTACGTCATGGCGCTTATGACTGAGGATAATACTACAACGAGTGAGTCGTAGGTCGCTGTTACAGATATACGTCCAGCTTTGTTTTGAGTGAATAAACTGTTAGATTGCAAGTTCGGGACATTCTTCAACTTCGAAACCCGTCCATTTTAGAGGGCATCATAGGTATACATTAGTATATTATACATCATTCGACTTTGAACGTGAAAAATCTACATTCATAGATTGCTTCCGCAACAGAAATCCAATCCATTCCTTTAGAGAAAAGATCAAAGAGCTTCTCCGAAAAAGATTGATTAGTTGCACCTTGTATGAATTCTTTATGAGGTTGTAAATTAATATGATGTCCCTCAATGGTGTGTTTTGTGAAGTAAGATCGTAATCTAAAAATCCTTTTTAGGGTTCAACATCACAGGAGTCTCCACATCTCCGCAGTATCAGGCGGAATGTGTAGTATTGTATTTGATGCGCATGCGTCACTCTGTGGTAAATCCCCTTGTTGCATCATCAGAAATACAGAATTTACGTTCTCAAAAATATGGAGGAAGCCACCGGCACAAAAATAGTTTTCAAACTTTTATAAATTACTAATCATCCTTTTTTGTAAGAAATTCAACTATTCCCGAAAATGAGCCACAGCAAAATAGATGGACTTAGATCACGAAATGGATGGACCTGGATCACCATCACCGGTTCGTCTTTCCAATTAACCTATCACTTTACTGTCTTCTTACTATGATGTTATAATCCTTATTATGCTGTTTATTTTTTATTACTTACTTCCTCAAACACCTAGTTTAGAGAAAGAATTAGAATTCTGTAAACAATGGATTTGAGATTTGATTGAAGTCACTTTTTGGTAGTTCCGGTTACCGAAAAGGTGTTTTTCAAAAACTTCTGTTTCTCCGATAGTCTCTCAGTCAATTTCTTTGTTTTTTTTTTGTGTCTTCCTGTGATTGCCAGCATCTATCTCCGTTTCAGTGTCTGTCTTGCCCCTCCGTTCTCCTCTGACTGCTCGTCTCTCCGTTCGTCAGTGGAAAATATTAGCTGCTAATACTTTTACAAGGTTTTCTCCAAAATGGATGTTTCCTCATCAATCTGTTGACTCTCGATGATCCGCGAATTTCAAACGGATCATTTATTTTGGCCTGTATTTTTCATAAAGGCCCTTAAAATATTTAAGAAATTAGCTTGTAAAATTGGCGTTGGACCGAATTTTAGTAGAACCTCTGAAAATGTGTAAGTTGCGAAATATTTTGGACAGTTATTTCAACTACATAATTAAAGATAGAGATGTTTTAATGAAATATATTATACAAAATTAGATCATTGGTCAATGTCATTTACATTTTTGTATATATGTATTTTTCAAAAATTTTGAGTAAAATCATGATAATTTTTGAAATGTACGAATCATAATTTTTTAAAATATCCAACTTTATTTTCTTGCCCTTCTTTTAAAACTCCAACTTTATTTTCTTGCCCTTACCTTGTAAGAAGAGAAAGAGTAATGGTGCGGTTGAAAAACAATTTTGTTGGAAAAATTCTTATTGCAAAGCTAATATATAGGCAATTTTTGAACAATTATTTTCTCAAAAATAGCTACAAATTTGATTTTCTTGCCTTAGTAGGTGCTTAAAGAGAGAAAGTGAAAAGAGAAATTTAGAGAAAGTGTTATAACGCTGCAGCAAAAATCCGCGATTTTTTGACACGAAAAAAAATTTTATTCGCGACCCTGGTTCCGAAAAAGTGGATACATCATGTTCCTATTCATTGAAAGTTACTTTTTTAACAAGTTGAGTTGTCAAAATCCAAGTTTTCTAGATCCTTCATACCGAAAAATAGATTGACGTCAAAACGTCTGCCTATGGTGAACGCTAGGGCGTTCTGACGGCAAAACTTCAGCCTATGGTAAACAATTCGGATGAGTTTCTCCAAAATTGATTTTCTCTTATCGATCTGGATGAACTCGACGCTCTGTGATTTTGAAACGGATATTTTGGTTTCAGGGGGATATTTTTTTCATGAAGCGTTAACATTTCCAAAATTTCTTAAACATGTCGAACCATTTTTTGATAAAGCTGTTTCATCGGATAGAAGAAAAATGAGCTTAAAAATTGTGCAGGTCCCATTTTCGGCAAAACCTCTATATATTCTAAACTTCCAAAGAAAAGATTCAAGGATGAAAAACTACAAGATTTAGGATAGAGATACCTTTCCATAAATTAATTTCTTCTTTAAAACTAGATCTCTGAATTTTTTAAATTGCAAATGTTCAATTTTAAAATTACAAATGTTTAATTTTTTAAAGCGTCGAGGAAGTTGGGTCTGTCTGTAATGTTGGTAGTGATGGGTTAATGTAAATGGAACGCTAACTCTAAGGGTATCAGTTGGAATTACAGCCCGAAGGAAAACGTGTTACTAGTTGGAAACAATTAGGCACGTTCATATATTATTATAATACTGCAAAGCTCTTATAAGTAGTGTGAGAAAGTACCTACTGTAGTAATAGCTACTGGGGGCAGCAGCTTCTTTGTTAGCAACAATTATTCTTCTCGCTCATTACTAAAGCTCCTTCCAACCTACTGATGTGAGTCGCACTAGCAGGTATACATGTAAAGGAATGAAATATTAATGATGTAAGTGTGGAATATAAGTATAAAACATGAGTATAAAATAAACTAATTGTTTTTAAAATTTGAGAACTTTAAAAGTGTGGGAATGTTTGCATAAAATTATATTTCTTACAAAAGAGCATGAGTAATGCCAGGAAATATATCTCATCAGCAAAAAATACCATATTTTGAAAAAGACTGTAAGATTCTGATTGATAAATAGAAAGACCAAACCAGAATCTGTGTAGATATTTTGATCAACTTCGTGTCATTAAAATCGGAAAATACGCGTGGAATGAATGAAATTCAACAGAGCGTAAAAGATAAAAAGTATACGCATGAATGTCGGAAATCCAATAAATTCAGGCGAATTCAACGAGCTGTTAATGCAAATAGATTGCAAAGGCGAGTTGATAAAACAAAAGTAAAACTCACAGAGACGTAGTCTCATCATAACTGAGATATTGGGTGCAATAACATCTTTAAACGTTTAAAGTAATTGCTAAAATTGTTTATCTCTAATTGTTTATCACTACGATGGGGTACGAAAAAAAACTATGGACACACAATTGTTCAATTCATAGTCGAATCAATGCTGAACTGCGAACAATGAGTTTAAGAGAAAATTTGAACATTATGGGATTCTGATAGTGAGATGAGTACGCTGTGTGGCAATAGTGAATATTGAAGTTCTTAAACATTATTTGTCTCTTATGAAGAACCTGAGGCAAAATGCCCTCTTCTATTCCACTACAAAGGATTACAATATTATTGTTTTTAAAACCTTTGTTATTAACTTGTCAATGTTGCTTTGCCTCTTCATTGTAGAATCAGTGTTTTTGTTATTCTGAAAAGTCTCTAAAACTGAAAATAATATCATCTAATACAGTTTCTATAATAAATATAATTATTACAACACACGATGTAAGAATCACATTCGTCAGGTGTCAAAATCAACGCGTCATTACAAGAATTCTTGTATAATAGACTTATTTTACAGCAAATTGACATTACATGATTAAAATTTATTCACAAGTGTAAATGCCAAGTTAAATATTTTCTGTAGCATAACCGTTTCTATATAATACAGACTATACGGGGCATGAAAAAGGAAAATAATATTAATTTTAACAATAATATTTAAAGTATTAATTAACATTAGAACTGTATAATTTAAAAAAACCTGTAATAAGCACCTAAGCTTCTGAGTCAATGATCCACATCACGTTCAGGTTTTTTGACCAGTTTCCTAGATTCTTTGAAGGAGTAATGAGATGGCCACTTGTTTTGCTTCGGGACATAAATGTTGCTTTAAGCTATATGCACGTTTTCTAGAGTTCAGTGGGATATAGTTATTCAAATTATCGTTTTCCATGTTGTCACAGGAAGTCGATTCCTTCTAAAGGACACGATGAGGAATAAAAGACAAAAATCTCAAGCTGATTTGCCCTTGCAAATAGTTTTTATTACACCGGAGCGAATATTTTCTTATTAATTCTTGCCCAAAACGCTCATTTCCGTGTTCGTTCTGTGTTCAGTATCAAATTTGTACTAGCGTACCCGTGCGAGAACTCTTGCATGTTAAAACCCCACTCTAAGTTTTCCTAAGGGTATCGTGAAACTGAAACATGAGAACATGTGGTCCGTTTCTATAGTAGCTCCCTTCACAATTAGGTACACAGTACTTGTAGACCATGACAAAACGTTAAATGAATGGTTGCAGTACATGCATAAGAAACAATATTCATGTTGTAGGAGTTTATGCCCACGAGGAAGGTAAAAAAGAAGAGACCATAACATTTTATGATAAGCTGCAGACAGAGGTAAATAAATGCAATCCAAATAACTCGCTAATTATAGCGGGAGATGTGAATGCGAGAGTGGGAAACATGCCTATTCCCAATGGACTCTATGGAGAACAGGTAATGAATGAAAATGGAAAAGAACTCAGGGGATTGGTAATATACAATGAACTAAGAATCACCAATACATTTTTTAGAAAAAAGAACATTAATAAATATACTTGGAGTGCCCGGGGACAACACTCAGTGATAGATTATGTAATAATTAATAAAAAGTTAAGTTAAGACGTGAAGGATACCCGTGTTTTTAGAGGATATGACATTTATTCTGATCACTATCTGGTGGAAATAAAAGTAAAATAAGAGCAAGGTGGAAGAAACGAACTGCTTCAAAAAATAAACAAGAAGATGTAGGGTATAAAGTGTATCTACTAGGATTGATTGATTGATTGATTTTTTTCGTGTTTCCGGGCGCGTCAACTACTGTGGTCATTACTCCCGTTAGTGTAGTGGATGTTTTTTTCTCGGGAGATGGCGGTGATCTTCCCCCGCTGGATGGTGAGATCCGGCGCCGACCTACCGTTGGCTAGTGGGGTTTCCCCCTAACCAAGACTCTCCCACCAGCGGGGCACCGCCCCAGCCGGGACAAGCTCTAAGCCCCCGACCGGTCTCCCGGAATATGTGGTAGTGTAGTGCATGTTAGTGTCAGTGTGTGTGTAAGGGGAGAGGATAGGACAAGGAAGAGGAAGGACAGATCGCGCGCGGTCCGTGGCCCGTTTGGTAGGGTACTGCTCCGGCATTCGCCTGGTGTTGATCGGAGAAACCACGGAAAATTACCGATCAGAGCAGCCGGACGCTAGAATTCTCCTCCAGACAGCGACTGAATTCGACCTAGCTGAAAAGCTAGTGTCGAAAATCTTGCCGCCGCCAGGACTCGAATCTAGGACCTCCCGGTCAGGGGCGCTGCAGTGACATCGGTTGATGCACTGAGCTACCGCTCCCGGTGTATCTACTAGGAGATGATAGTAGTATAAAGGAGTTGTATCGGAGACTGTTGAATCAGTTCTTGAGCAACATCGCCACATCAGAAGATCTGAATGAAGAATGGAGAAACATTGAAGAATCAATAAGAAGGGTAGCATATGAGGCATTAGGCACTCGAAAAATTAGGCGACAAAAGAAAACTTTAAAAATATGAAATGAAACGGTTGCAGAGACAGTGCAGGAAAAAAGGTAGCATACCTAAATTATTTACAAAACAGAAACGAGCAGACTTAACAGAGCTACAACCGAAAACGGAATAAAGCTAAATCATTAGTGAGACGAGCCCATCAAGGATCCTGGGATAGATATGCGAATATGTTAGAACAGGATGTATTTGGAAGACAAAGTATAGCCTATAAAGTATTAAAAACAATGAATTTAGAAGAAACAGATACGACAAGATTGAATATAATTTTTGGGAAAGAGTGGTTGGACTACTTTGTAAAATGATGGAGTGGGAGTGAAGAAACTTATACGCCGGATGAAGAAAAAGGAACAAAAATAAATGTAGATATGTTATATATGAAAGAGCTCGATAATGCATTAAAATCCCCAAAACATAGGAAAGCCTGAGGTTCTGATAGTTTTAACGTAGAATTAATTAAATATTGCTGAAATTTCAACTGCTCCACCTAATGAATGAATTCTGGCAAATATGTACAATACCAGATGAATGGTTAGATTCCTTAATTACTCCATGTTTTAAAAAAGGAGATCGAAGAAAATGTCACAACTAGAGGGGTATTTGTCTACTTAACTCGCGTTATAAAGTATATGCAAAAATTGTGAATAACAGAATCGCTCCAATTGCAGACTGCACTCTACCTCAGGAACAACAGGGGTTTTGAAAAGGCCGCTCAACAATAGATGACTTATATATAAAAGAAAGTCGTGTTAGTTACACTATTTATAACTCAAGAACGGCTGTACCAGTTTGGCTGAAAATTGGTGAGCAGGAAGCTTAGAGCCAGGAGACGGACATAGGATACTGTTTATCCCGTTCGACAGCGTTCCTGTGTGAGAACGCACGTTTTTGCACGTTTTCGCGTGATCTCGCATGTTTTCGCGTGAAGGTACTTAACTGAAGAGTGCAACCTATGCACCAAAATACAGGAACAATAATGAATGATTAATCTACTTAATTTTTTTATTTGTATTTTCTAATAAACAATTTAACTTAATAAATTCCAAAATCTGCTTATTTATTGCCTTTAACAGCCGGTCCCTATGATTACAGCTTTGTATTTCTCTCTTAAACAAAAATCAATTCTAAAAAAACGCTCTGCTACGTAATAAATTTTTTAATTATCTATTTAATATCAGAGCGAATTTTTAAATTCTTCTTTGTTTGAGAGAAAAACACTAATCTGCAATTGCTTTATTATCACGAGTGCAACAAGGATAGTACAGTTTCTCACAGTGAGTGCGACGCGAGAAAAAGATGGGACCGGCTGTTAAGGCGGAACAGAGTTCGCCGGGTCAGCTAGTATTTACATAAAAACAAATAATTGAGAAACGAGTGGAGTTTAATAGAGAAACACACTTAGCCTTCGTGGATATTAAGAAGGCTTTTGATAATGTCAACCGATGTAAATTATGGAGTATTATGAAGGAAGAAGGGTACCCAAGTCATCTAGTGCAAGTGGTGAAAAGTATGTATGACTGTACTAATATCGAAGTAAAATACAATGGAATTGTTTCCGGGTAGAGGATTATAAATAAAGGAGTAAGGCAGGGAGACAGTCTTTCTCCAACACCCTTTAATATATATCCGGGATACATAATTAAAAGGTGAAAGAACGTGTTACCTTCAGGAATTTACCTGGGCAAAAATACATTTGTAAATACCCTTTTGTATGCTGAAGTCCAGGTGATCCTGCAAGAAAACGAAGATAATTTGGAAAGATATATTAACCAACTGGAGCAAATTTTTATGAAGTACAATCTGTTAGTATCAGTTAATAAAACGAAAGTAATGGCTTTTAAAGGAAAATAATTAGTAAGGACAGAGATTGTGCTTCAAAATATAGTTTTAGAATAAGTGACGCATTTTAGCTACCTAGGGTGTGAAATTCAATAAGGAAGAGAGAGGGAAGTCACCAGGAAGATTCATAAAATTCCAGCAGTTTGTGGAACTATAAGTAGAACGTTTACAAAGAAAACCCGAAAAGAAACCCAATTAAAATTTTATGATATTATGGCCCTTCCAGTTTGACTGTATGAATGTGAAACTTGGGTTCAAAAACAAGAAGATTTTAGGATTGAATCAGCATAAATTCTATTTTTGAGAGGAGTAAAGGGCTGTACATTAAGAGATCAAATAAGAAGTGAAAAAATAAGAGAAGAACTAGGTCGGAAAGCAACTGTACATGAAAAAAATATGAAGTACAGACAGCAATGGGTGACACATATTGGAAATACGCCGCAAGACAGACTTCCAGTACAAGCCCTGAATCACAAGCTGAGAGGAAAGAGAAACATCGGAATGCCAAGAATGAGATGGAAAGATGCTTAAACAGGCAATATACCTAATCCGCAAAGGGAGATGATGAGAAACAATATTCATTGGCATCTTACTACATAGTACTTCTTGTTGTTGCCGCGAAAGCGAATCTTAAATTATTAATTATCTAAATAAACATCGTGAGTCTGCGCAAACCACGGTGTACGTAGAAAGCGTAAATATAAGGAGGAACCTAAGCCTTCTAAGCGTGATGTCACAAAGATGGACACCAGCACCAAGGGATGGAATATAGGTCATGGATAAATATATTCTATATTCCTACTTGTATAAGTAGTATTGAGAGTATTGGATAAGCACTAAACCGACAAAAATTTATAGAATTTCCAAGAATATTTTATCCTATAGATTACGGCGTGAGGAACGTTTCACTGGGGCATTTGGCCTCAAAAGTTTAGTTTTTAAGGCTCTACAATGCTTAGTTTGGGAGTTATTTACGATATAATTGACCAAGTGTCGCGGGTTGCATTTGCCATTAATATTTAGATGAGATTTTTTAACAATTCTTTAATATTTTTATAGTCAAAGTGAAATTCGTCACGTCTCCATGACATTATCTTTCTTTAGAAATCTCATTTATAAAGATTGATTGTGTGTGAGAGCCACAAAAGGTAAGAATACTACTAAAATAATACAGGATACGATATAGCTCAGGGTAGGGATCCCAGAATTAGGAAAACGTGCAGAGTACACTTCTCCCCGTAGGACATCACACATAATTTTTGACTGTTTTTGACGTAAAATAAATAAATAAAAAAATTGGGGCAGTTTTTGAGAAAGAAAATTTTCGTAAATTTCAAGCGCAAATTACACAAAAACTACTAGTTTTTTTTTTCAAAAAATTGTACATGATCTTATTTAAAGTGCTAATGTTGTACAACCGACATTGTTTAAGTCAAAAACCTTTATCTTCAATTTTGAAGTTTTAAAATTGTTTTTGCCATTTTCGAAAAATCGGAGAAATCAGCGAAAATGATACCTTCATCATTCTCTTAAACGTCCTTCGCGCTTTTCAACAACAAAAATTGAATCAAAAAATTTGGGCCATATTTTTGAAAATTTGGAAAATGCCCGATGTACTTCATATAAAGTACCCCCCAAAATTAAAATATCGGTTTCAAATTTCAGAAGCTGCAACATCAGACAGAACGATTGGTGAATTTTGAAGAAAATTGACTAAACGGTTTAGGCGCTAGCGTTGACCACAGACGGAGAGACAGAGGCAGACGGACATTTTGTCGTGAATCGATTTTTCGTTATCAAGAAGCAACAAAATATGGATTTCGTATACACCACGAATTAGTGGATTATTCTTCTTAATTTAGCCACTTTTTCGTTACCAGATCCCAGCTATAAAAGTTTTTCTGGCGAAAATTCCCTGTTTTTTCTCCGAACGATTACATAACTTCCTCTTCTTACGAAGAATTCGTAACACCGAATTCGTATGACAAGTTAAGTTAGAACGAAGAATTCGTAAGGAAAGAAAGTAAAAATACTTAAATTAAAATTATTCACGTGAAAATGAAACGTCACAGAAATTTTATAAATATCTGATTTAAGTTATTTTGGTATTACTACAATAAAAAGGCATATTCAATATAATAAACAAGATTGTTAAGATATTACGACACATTGATTCAGATTCGCTTATACCAGGAGTGTCCAAAGGTCGCAGCTAAATCTTTAATATATTTTTAAAGTAAAAATAAATACAGTTCATTTTTTCAATTTCATGTAATGACGTAAGGAAGAATTCATAAGATTGCTTCTGTTACTTTATAGATTTCATGGAGTAAATCATACTTTCACTTATAAATGTGCTTCGGAACATTGGTGTCATTTTCGGTTCAAAATCTCGCAAGTTCCGGAACGTCTCCATAGTAATTTGATAAAAAATATGTCCCTTGTTGAGATTGGGCATTAAGAATATGTCAGCTCTAAAATCGTAAAACTCAATTTGTGAGGTCGGGAGAGATGGCTCAGGGCATCAGCTGATGTCACTGCAGTCCCTCTGACCGGGAGGTCCGAGGTTCGAGTCCTGCCCATGACAGGATTTTCGACATTAGCTTGTCAGCTAGATCAAATTCAGTCGCTGTTTGGAGAAGAATTCTAGCGGTCAGCTGCTCTGATGGGTAGTTTTCCGGGTTTCTCCAGTCAACACCAGGCGAATGCCGGAGCAGTACCCTAACAGACGGGCCACGGACCGCGCGCGATCATTCCCACCTCTTCCTTGTCCTATCCTCACCGCTTACACACCATTCCACTCCAAGTAATTTATCCCGGCTGGGATAAATTTTACATATTTATTTAATTATCTGAATTACTGTATTAATCGTTGAAGATCCCTGGAAAACAATACTTTATTTCATGCACGTCTATGAAATAGAAATGCTTTCTGCAAAATGAGAGGCTTATTACTGAATGGGGATGATAATTTAAAGACATATTTCTAAAATATGTTGGAATGTATTCCTCATGGTGTCTTTAAAATATAAAGAGAAATATGAGAAGAAAGAAAATGTCCACGTCTAATGCATATTTGTTTAAAAATAATAATGTATACGTGTTTATATAATACAAAATATTTTATCATTTAGTTTACGATGCTAAAACAAATTCAGAAACAATTGTTACTTTTACTGCGGCAAAAGAAAAATTGTTTAACAAATGTATCTGCAATATTTTAATAACTAAATACTTATTTAATTCTCAAAGAACTGTATCACGTAAATATTTTATATTCAGCTGTACAATCATAATTGAAATGATTGAAGGAGTTGTCATTGTCAACAATACTATTTATTTCAATAATAGCAGCTTTCTATGGCTCAACCGTCATCATCAGTTTTCTGCTGTCTGGAAGTCACAAAAATTCTATGTAGAATGCAAGACTACGTAGTCGTTTTTGTGGCTTCCAGACACCAGAAAACTGGTGATGATGGCTAAGCCATCGAAAGCTGCTATTCTTGAAATAAATAGTATTGTTGACAATGACAACGCCTTCAATCATTTCAGTTATGTTAATGTCAACTATAACTCGCCACTAAACCAATGTACAATCATAACTGATGGCCTGATTACACTTGATTACAATGAAACTACATGTTGTGATTTCGCTCTGAACTAAATTCTCATATTTAAAGAGACTAAAGGTATGCAAGATCTATAGATCGAACTAAACTGCGAGCAGATTTGCAAAGCCTTCGCTT
Organism: Teleogryllus occipitalis; assembly: GCA_011170035.1. NCBI lineage: Eukaryota > Metazoa > Arthropoda > Insecta > Orthoptera > Gryllidae > Teleogryllus > Teleogryllus occipitalis. The sequence continues at coordinate 21,199 of BLKR01011594.1, forward strand.
TCGTCGGAAGACAAACAGTCTCCACTCCACTCCTAAAGAACAAGTAGCTCTTGGGAATTCTAGAATCAACCAGCTTTGCTTGGTACTAGCAGGCTGCTTCTAAAATATCTGCAGCTATCTCAAAAATTAATTACTCTGGGAATTAAAACTTCTAGATTGGCTGACGTAATTTCTGCCTCTTAGCAACGGAGTATTATATAAGCACAGAAGAGATATTGGAAATTAATAAAAAGTTTTTCCTACATTTCTCCGTATTCATGACTTCATGTGTCTCTACCATAATGTTCCTATTTACTACAGATAATACATGACAGAACTCAATACGTTTAGCTAACATTGTTTTTCTCATTTGCAGCTACACATAACTAATTTTCGAGAGGGAAACTTAGCTTAACATTGGAATTTTCACTTAATTTACAATGACACGGATATTCCATCAGGCCAAGGTAAGTTTCCAACGATAGAAACTTAGGAACTATCTGCGAAATGTGCATCCCAAAACCAGCAATATGATTCACTTGGCTCCAAGTCATGTACAGACATGGATAGGTAATGCTCCAAAAATATTGCTATTTAGCAATTTTTTAAATTATTTTATTGCATTTCACAGGTGCCTTCGGTTGTTAATTCCTTTCTTGTTACATATACTACGAAAAGGATTTATAGAGTTCGAAGCAGTGAAAAATCAGATAACACCTAATACTATAATTTTAAGTACGGCGTATCATTTATACGAGAGAGTTTGGAGGGAGTTTCTCTCCAAGAATTTCTCCATTATTATGGGCTCTTACGATTCCTCTCTGACGACCAGTGAGGACGGTATAGCTTCAGTAAAAATAAATGTTTTGCATCAGGACAGTAGCAATGTCAGACTAATTGCAGTAAAAATCTGTCATCACACACAAATTTCTGTTATACAGTGAAATAAGAAAGTTAAATAAATGAAATGCACATTATACTACTTTGAATTCTCTTAAATTTCTCTATTTTTTTACTTAAAATATTCAAAGCCCCTCAAGTGAGTTTTAATCGACCACGTTTATTTAACGTAATGTATGGAAATCGCGGAAAGGAAAATTCAACCAGAAATTCCATTTATGCTACCGACATCTAAAAGTGTATTTAAGTTCATTTCAAGAACAAGTTCGTTCGCTTAACTTTCTCTCCGGCAACGACAGCAAGAGCACCAAGAGTGGTAGACTACAAACCTGAAAATACGAGACGGTTTGTTATTGAAGTAGCAAGATATTTTCTGTTTCTTCGATTCTTTAGTAATATGTGAGGAACTATTCTAAAATATGTTACTCATTTTACATAGTGTACACATAACAAGTGATAATTGTTTATTTATTTTTAATTTCTCGCCCTTAAGAAGAGAAAGTTATGTAATGCTTGCTATACCGATAATGCTAATAATGATATTTTAAATTTGGGGGTACTTTACATGAAGCTCCAGGGACATTTTCAAAATTTTCAAAAAAATGGCTCCAACATCTTTGATTATAATTTGTTATTGGATAGTGTGAAAGACGTTTACAAAAATGGTGCAGGTCTCATAATCGCTAAAACACCCGATTCTTTGAAAATTGAAAAAATTCAAATTTTTATCGGCGTCATTCAACCACAATTATCAAGATAAATATTATTTATTTTCTCGTATATGTACTAATACACGGAGTAATATATGTTGTATAGAGAAAGTTATGTCATGCTATGAAAAAAATATTTCGAGATTTGACCGGAAAACATTTTGGGACCCCTGATGCCGAAAAAGTGTTTCTTTCAAAACGTCCCTCTGTGCGTCCGTCCATTCGTTCGACGTTCCGTTTGTGTAATACACTTATAAAGGTGACATAGGTTACATTTTGACTGTTAAATCTGAATTTTTGGAAATTTTGTAAGTTTGAATTGTTTTCAGAGCTTCCTAGAACTACAAAATTGAAGATAGAGATTTTTTCTTTATATAAAATTTATTCTCCATATGTAGTTCTTTCATTAAGATCATGTACATTTTTGAAAATTTTAATTGTTTTCGCACAATATTGTGAGCAATATATGTAATATTAAACAATAACAAAAACAAGATTTTCTCGGAAACGGCTACAAATGTTGTTAGGGGCAGTGCTAAATGATTTGATAGGCACAGTGCTAAATGTATTCTATTAGATGACATAAACGCCATTTCGTCTATCCTTTTGTTTTTTCAAAAATTACAAAAATTTAATTTTTTTGACTAGCCTCTCACGTCGTTAATATTTACATTAGCGGCGATTTGCTCACATTGTTGCATTTAAGAGTACAAGTGCTTTAAATAATATCATAAAATGTCTCGAAAACTCTCGAGTTTTCTGTGAAAACGAGCTCAAAATTCCGCATTTTCAGAAACGCTCGAACGTTATTTTCTCAAAAAAAAAAAAAAAAAAAAGATCCCAATTTTTTCTTCTAGCTTTTCGTACAGATAGTACTAATTGAACTGTTTAAGATGACATAAAATTAATTTTAGTGCATTCTTTTGTTTTTTCCTTCAAAAATTACACAAATTTAATTTTTAGGAAATACGTCTCATACCTTTAAAACGTACATTTCCAGCAATTTGTATACATTATTCCATTTGTGAGTAGAAGCGCTTCAAATAATTTTGTAGTAGTTTGTAATAAAGTAAATTGTTTTGAAAACTCAATAGTTTTCTGCGAAAAGAGCTTCAAATTTCGCATTTACCGTAACGGTTAAACGTCATTTTCGTAAAAACGGCTCCAATGTTTTCAACGAAAATTTCCATACAGGAGAAGGTTGTACTCTCCTATTATATTTGTAATGTAATGTTTCGTTTCTGTCATTAGGCAAAAAAATTGAACAAATGAGAAAAAATGTATTTTACAAGGCCATAGATGGCAGGCGAAAATTAGACCCGGTAAAAGAAATTAGGAAACTAACTAGAACGAGAATGTCTGTGCCGTGCTGTAGCACCACTAGTTTCTTAATGTTTTTATGAAAAACAGATCTAAAATAATGCCATGATCAATGGCAAAACCATGAGTTTCAAAACCATGAGTATTCAAAATGTATACAAATAAGTACAATAAATCGTGCAGACGCACGTCCAGTATGGCAGTCATAATAGTAGCATATATATATATATATATATATATATATATATATATATATATATATATGTTATATATATAAACGTAATTAATAATAATAAATGTGAATCCCGCTAGCTCGGTCCACGGATTCCATGAAATAATTGTTGCTACTTTCTCCACAACCAATTACTTTTTATTTGTAATTTATTGTATTACAATTAAAGACAATATTATCTAGAACATATCTTTTATTGTCTATGAAAATTGAAAAAACATCCCCCCCCAAAATACTAGTACCGTTCGTTCCGGTGTTCCATTTATGGAACAGTGCTTATCTGGAATCCTGTAATACAATTTTCAATTAAATCATATTTTTACTTAAAAATGACTTATTTTCATACAGTTTTATTTATTTATTTATTTTTAAAAAAATATGTAATGAACAGACTTGGGGGAAATCTCGCATTTCGTTTCTCGATTGCACATACCTGCAAATTGTATAAAAATGGTATAGGCAATCCCGCATCACACAGGTGTACAACCGGACACCTACCTACCAGTAGACATCTGAAATCACTTGATAAATTTCAAACATCTCTAATGGGTGATAAGTAGAGCGGGACAAAAAGTATTTTATTGCCGATCGTTCTCGCTAGTTAGCTTTCGCGGTATCGTAGGTCGCGTGCGCTCCTGATCTACTAATCGGGAGAGGTGAAATGGAAGAGAAGAGAGATCAAATGGGCCGGGAATGGAAAGAAACTTAGTGTACTGTAGCGTAGTAAGGTGAGGTGAGGTGAAGTGTAAAATGACAATAATACTGTACCCAAAATTGCTGCAATAGTTTTATTGCTGTTGTTCGCACTTGCTTTTATTTCTTTTGCTTACTAATAGTTTATATTGTATTTTATTAGTGTTATATTATTATTACAATATTATTATTTTATTGTATTATCATTGGATTATTATTATTATTATTATTATTATTATTATTATCATCATCATCATCATCATCATCATCAAATTCTTCCACCAGTTTTTGTATTTCTATTACAAAACTATTCTCCACTATTTGCCATTCTCGACATTGTCGACAGTTCCAGCAGTATCTACACCAGGGGTCCTCAAACTTTTTTAACGGGGGATCAGTTCACCGTCCCTTAGGTCGTTGGATGGCCGTACTATAGTGAAACCAAAAGCTATGAACAAATTCTTATACACATTGCATATCCCTTATTTTGAAGTGAAGAATCAAAACGGAAACAAATACAATATTTAAAATGAAGTAAAGTTAAATCTACAAACTTACCAGTATTTCAATGGGATGGTCAATGTTCGGTTCCATATTTGTCATTGCTAGCCAAGTGTGCATTCGTTAGTCCTGATCTGCTTGGATATTTCAAATCCGTCATTCTAGAAAAATTCTCTTCACAGACATAAATTGGTTGTCATTTTAAATGTATAAAAATGGCTGCCAAAGATGGTTGCCATTTGTCTCAGAGGGGAGAGATGCATAGAAATTATGAAGGCTGCTTGACTTGAATGCGTCTTTCAAAGTCACAATTATGCATTTCAGCCAGTTCCATTTGGTAAATTGTATCCACATTTTCAATGTCAATAGAAAAATGATTACGGAAAAGCTGTATGTCCTGGAGATGAAGCTCTTTAAATCTAAATTGGAAATTCCTTTTGCAATTTTTCCAGTGAATCCACACATGTTTTGTTTGGGAATGAAACCAATGTTTTTTCCGCTAACAGATTTTGAATTGTGGGGAGACTCCTTCACTTGTTTGATGAGAGGGCCTAATTTTAGTCCAAATGCATTGACATATGATTGCATATCATAGATGAGCTTCCCCTTTCCTTGAAGCTGCACATTAAAATTGTTGAGTAGCTCTGTTACATCTTCAAAAAGGCAAGGTGCCAATTCCATTCTGCATCATTGATCTCTGGTACTTGTTTGTGTTTTCAAAGCAGAAAAGTTGTAATCTGTGGATATATGTCATAGAAACGTTTGAAAACGACTCAGCCAATGGACTTCTGTATGATACTGTTACGTTTCTAGGTGGTGAATGAAAAGTCTCGTATTATTTTAACAAAAACGTTTATTTTGTTTCTTAACACAATTACTGAAAACACTTGATTATTTATTTACACTACACTTCTCTTCCTTTATCTACACTACACTTCTCTTCATTATTTATTTACACTACTCTTCTCTTGATTTATTTACACTACACTTCTCTTGATTATTTATTTACACTACTCTTCTCTTACACACTCGCACAGTCCTAAGCACTCTCCACAGTTCACTGTACTGATCACAGTTCGATGCACTGGTCACAGTACACGTCACCGACCACAGTACGATGCACTGACCACGGTTCACGTCACTGAGCACAATCACTGCACTGCTATTCACCGCGATGCACACACTTCACAGTTCAGCTTCCACTGCGGACTTAAGACTCACTCGCGGGCGCCGGCCGCCGCGTATTTATACTCGTCGAGACAATCGAGGACTTTCCGGACCCCTCGACCGTTCTGGAATAATCCGCCGGCAGATGACGCAATCCGCGCGTACAGATAATTCGTGGTGGTGCCGGCCGGTGACGCAATATTCGTTACAATACATAACATCGTCATAGTCAACATTTTGCACAGACAGAAATTACTAAAATTGTCTGTGGTTTAGTGCATAAGCTCTAATGACGTTAACACAGGATACCACAATTTTCATAAGTGTCCAACTTTAGTAATTTACTACACAGAGCTTGTTGTTAGATGAGGCTATTGGATGAGCATATTATGCTTGTCCATCTCTGGATTAATGCGAGCAATTACTCCTTTTTTAGACCCCACCATGTTAGAAGCACCATCGGTAGTCACGCTGGCTAGTTTATCCCAGTCCGGCTCCAAAGCATTCACAGTTTAGCAAACGTTTTCATAGATATTGTAGCAGATGCAACACGTGGGAGGTGCCGACCTATTAGTGCAACTACATACAGAATCAGAACGGGTTTCAGGCGATTGTTTGCCTTTAACGTGAATGAAAGTCAATATGCAATAAAAGTAAATAGAAATTTTATGCTTCCATAAATACGAAGGTTGTTTTTGTTAGAAGTATACCGGAGGACCAATGCAAGTTTATGACGTTTACGCTCTTCTTTCTTGAAGTTAACTTTATTCACAGTTTGTTGTACTGCAAGCTCCTACCCAAATCACTCGGCTGAATCTGTGGATGCCGTCAGGGCTGAGGTTGGCTCCAGGCAATTCAGCGGTGCGAACTGGAATTGTCACGGACTCAGTTGACCGAAGCTGGTTTCCGGAAATTCGGCCTGGTGGCGGCTGATGCCCGCGAGTGGCACGAATTTAGAGGTAGGGGCCTGTTGGCCGTGCTGGTTGAGTGATGAAGTCTTGGTAGACGAAGCAGGAACAACCGACTCATTCGCGGACTGTCTGCATAGCGAGTATGGATACACTGACCCGTTGCTGACAGATGAACTGTACTGGAATGAGTACTGAAGTCAGTTCTGTTTGAAGTCTCTTATAGTTAGTGTTCTGTTAGTCTGTTCTGCTCTCTTTCTCTCTCTCTCTCTGCTCTTTTTCTGCTCTCTTTGAGTTCGTCAGTGAGGTTCTGTCTTATCGGAGGGAAGTTGCATTATTTATCAATTGGGGGTGTTAGTGAGGCCGTGGAAGGAGGAGTCACGTGACTTTGACTTTGCACCTATGGTGAGGCGGTAAAACGCGATGTGCCCGCGATCGGCTTCCTATTTGTAGGATGCGTCTTCGGACCCGGGGAAAGGAGCGTCACGAGACATTTGCGGCGATCTGATGCTAAGGCTGTGTCACGTGAGGTGTTCGCGATGGCGGCTACCGTTTGTTCTTTGAAAGGTTTGTTCTCACGGGAACCGCGGCATCTGGCTTGCAGATAGAGGAGTGGGACGCCCACGCGGGCGCGTCCTCGTTGTAGATGTTCATTCCTTTGTCGGTGAGATGCCTTAATAGTGTTGTATTGGCGAGGGAGGCACGTAGCGATTCTCAGAAATGTTTGTTTACATAGCGGTCGGTGGCAGGTGGTGAAGATATGGGGGTATGATGGCCGACAGCGCGCCGGTGTGGGCCCAGCCCTTTCCTTTTTTTTCATTTATTTGCCATAGATGGTGAATACATAGCTCAGTTGAAATAACTCTACATATGTATGATGGCTTAATACTAACTTAAATTTAAACTTAAAACTAATACAAGGGTTGAGGTTACCCATGGGGCTCCTCTAGTCGGGATCTATATCAGAGATTTTTTTTAGAAAGATGTGGAATGGAAACTTATTTTGTATTCGGGTTCTATGTGATGGGTTTTTGCCGAGTCTGTGAACTGCTAATGAAGGGATTTGGGATATGTTTGAGAAGAAGTTGGTGGCTAGATATGTGATGTGATGGTCTATTGTCTCTAGGTCGAATTCGTTATGTAACTGTTTGTTGGTGACATACCAGGGAGCGTTTGAGATAATTCTGAGGAATTGGTTTTGTATGATTTGTAATTTTCTTTGGTTGGTTTTTGCTGCATTTAACCAGATTGGGCAGGCGTATAGTAGCAAGGGTCTTATTATTGTTTTAAATATTAATAATGCTGAATTATATGATAATGGGCTGGATCTGTGTGTATTAATGGCTTTAGTTGTATTAATTTGATTTTGGCTTGAATGATTTTGGCATCTATATGCTGCTTCCAATTGAGTTTTGTGTCCATGTTCAGTCCTAAGTATTTGATTGGGGTATTAAGAGGGAGCCAGTTGATGTGTGTATTGTTTAGCATGAGTGGTCGCGGGGGTGAGTGTGGACGGAGTGTGAAGATCTTGGCCCTTTCCTAATGATGTCTAAGCCGGTAGCCGGGGCGGCGCCGGGGAGCAGCGGTCAGGGCACGCAGCGGACGGAGGCTCAAAAGGGAGTTTATTTTGAAAGTAGGCGCTTGGAGGTGACGGTGCCATGAGAAGAGGCCCGCGCGAAGACACTCTGAGTAAATGATTTTATTGCCCATTTGTATTTTGAGCTTTCTTTCAATACAAGGTTGCGTGCTGGAATGCTCTGGGAGTGGGCTTTGTGAGGGTTGGCGAAAGCATTCTGAACGGCGGATGGCCGCATGGATTGAAGACAATTAAGTGCGCGTCCTGGTAGCGAATTTAATCGTGAGATTGAACAGATATCCTCTGCTGTACTTGTTCCTTTGATGCTTTGCAGTGCAGCTAGCTCCTCTGTGACCTCGAAATAATCATTTGACCTACGAATAAAAGTTAGAAGTTGTGCAGAATCACGAACATCATTGCTTTCGGCGAGTGCCAAGGAAAAATATAATTTCTTTTGTGAAGTTTTGCAAATTCTGATGCAAACTGTCTCCTATTTATCGAATTCTCCGTGTAATTGTAGGACCTAAAAGACTCACTGTACTAAATAAAACGGCCGTCTGTGGACACATCTATTTGGCAACAGAAAGAAGGCATTCTTTAACAAATTCTCCCTTCACGAACGGTCTGCCAGTGCGTACTATTATCGTGGCAGATTTTTTTCAGTTTTAATATTTTTTCTTTTGTCACTTCTCCGATCAAACAAGCATATTTATCTTTATGTTGTTTCATAGTGTCGACGCAAATTGTTTCGATGAAAAATCTTTGAACACAGACACTATATTCTGGCATAAGACACAGATTTCTTTGTAATGCATTTAAAGTTATCATAAGCCCACTCTTTGAGTGTCCTACACTTCGACTCAATTGTTCTCTTTCTTGACATCATTGTTTCCTGGGAATTCCAAATTGCTGTTAGTAATATATATATATATATATATATATATATATA